>JAPVRG010250140.1:0-30568 GCA_029783565.1 Rhagoletis cerasi
TAACATAACATAAAATGTTGAATTTCTTAACAGGTTATGCAAAATAAATTAAGTTTCATCGAAATTGCAAACTTCTTAATCACAATTTATAGAAAAAATTTTGGTAAGCAGATTTGTGGCCTATTAATTTTTTTCAAATTCGAAGTCGTTGATTTTTTTATAAAAAAAAATTTAACATACTTTGTATTAAAGAAAATGAACAACACCGTCAGAAAAAAAATTTATCAATAATCAACGGGGGCTTTAAGCGACTTCGAATTTGCACTATATTGTATAAAAATTTAGTATGCTAAAAATCTGCTTACCAAATTTTTTTCTAGAAATTCTGATAAAAAAATTTTGCAATTTCGATGAAACTTTGTTTATTTGTTTTTCATTTCTGCACAAAGTTTGCAATTCAGATTTGGTTTTTATAAAAAAATTAAGCTTTAAAAGTATCAACTTTTAAAGCCTTACTTCTTAACCCATAGACACTTCTATGCTCAATAAAAATCACCTGCATTAAAAAATGCTTTTTTTTTAGTTTTGTGCAGGGAAATAATTTTTTGAGTTTTTTACTGTTCTGTTTTTTGAGTTAAAATATATGGTCACCAAACAGGTGGCAACCCTCTTCCAAAATATTTCTGACAGTTGGCTTTCTCAAACAACTTCAGTTTGATAGCCACATTATAATATTTTATTTATCTTATCAATTTAAATGAATATAAATTTTCAAACATGTGGCAACCCTCTTCCAAAATACTTTCGACAGTGGGATTTCTCAAACTTCTTTACTTTGGTACCCATATTGCAATATTTAATTTATCTTATAAATTCAATTAATTAAATATTTCAAACAGGTGGCAACCCTCCACAAAAAGAATAATACTTTATCCTATCAATTTACATAAACTGGAATTTTTAAACAGGTGGCAACTCCCTATTCATAAGCTATCTGTATGCTAAATCATTACCAAACCAAGAGCGTTAAACATACTCGCTGTCTCACTTACTTGCTCACAAATTTTCACATTTATGATAATAGTAAAATTCCATTTAACTTGTCAATTAAATTGATTTCAAATTCCTAAACTGGTGGCAACGATCGGCAAACATATTTTTGAAGTAGATACAGGTTTCTTAAAACCCCCGTTTGATACCCGTATTCAAATATTTTATTTAAGTTACGCATTGTATCATACTGTTCGTTAATGCACTGTTCTTTTCTGGGGTTTCAACTATCTCATTATGATAGCAACTGCCGAGCGAAAGTTTGAGAGAATGTGCAAAAATAGTACAGAGAGCCCGAAACATTAATTGAAAGACTGAGGCAGTAGTGTCAAAGTCTTCTTATAGTTCAAACCACAGTATACAGTAATCCAACTAAGCAAAACAAAAAATGTAAATATGCTTATTTGACAATTTGTTTAATTGTATTGGTTGATATTTGTTCACAATTTGTCATTTGCGTTAACCCAAATGAAATTAATTTTTAATATTTTCTTGTGAAAAATATTTTCAACTTTCCTAAAATAAAATAAATTGAAAAAGGAAATGCCAAGCAATTTGCTTTTTTGTTCAAAAGTGCTAGATGCGCTGACTGCGATTTTGGTGTCCCCTGAGATGAAAAAACAGTGGGAAATCGCGTATGGAACAGCGAATATCTGTGACAAATATTTTAAGTCGGCTGATGAAAAAAAAAAAACAAAAAGCAGTACAAGAAAAAACTTGCAATCAATAAAAAAAAACTGTATAAAACGGCAATGTAAATTATAGACTTTTATTAAAAAAGTTAAATTACTAACTTACCTCCAAAATCATTAAATAAATACGTCTAAGACGCTTTCTAAATAGAAAAAAAATCTAAGGATATGTAACTTATTTAAGCACTTTATTGTCAATGAATTTGGTTGTTAAATTAACATTTCAAATGTATCACCAAAAAATTGTTGGAACTTTTGCACCAGTCGTTGCCTATGGGTTAATGACAGTAAACTCCTATACACACACATTTCTTCATGTATTAATTTTCAAATAAGCATATTGTCAATGGCTAGTGTACTGTATACTGTGGTTCAAACCAAATCTGTTGAAAACATATTATTTCTTTGACTTTTCAATTATTTAGAAAAAAGGAGCAAATCGTAACTACGCTCCGGTGGAAATATCCTTCGTCTCGGCACCCATGGGCGGACAACGAATGCAAGGCGCTTGAGGCGAAGTCACACGATTGGTGTATTTGTACAAATTTGTACATATTGACAGTTAGACGCTGGTGATTGGAAATTTTTTTATTGAGTTGGACTCATGAAATTTTTAGAAAACACCCCTCTGTAACTGCCAAAATGCACAATTCTGTACAAATGCGCCAATCGTGTGACACGGCCTTTAGGAAGAAAATGGAAGATCCAAGTCCAGAAGAACGTGTCTGCACATCGGATGAACAACTGGCGCAAATTCGCAAAGGAGAGAGTCAATTGGCGAAGTGTTTTGGTCTCGGCCCAAATCGAAAGACGGTTGTAGTGCCAAATAAGATGAATATGAAGCGAATTGGTTAGCTAGCGTAGCCCAGGACTATTTATTGCAATAAACCTTTTACGGGGTCCCTTGGCTGTATGATATTTAGATCATGAATTTCTTGGTAGGGTCTGGGTCTACTGCGGGATTATAATGTGCTATGCAACTCAGGCCATCATAGACCACTGATCCGATGGCATGTTCGTTGTTGGAGCCATCAATTCTTGGTGCGATCAATTTACCATATGTGGCAGCTCTTCTGTAGCTTAAGTCTTTTGTTGTCCCAGTTGATTCGATTGAGGAAAAAGACCTTGAAAGTGTGCGTGAAGTTAAACTTCGGAAGATGTAAGTTCACGAGGAAAATGCCTTGTTCTACCTACCTCTTGTTCTATGTGCAGTGGAGGCAGTGATGCCAACGCAGGCTAGTCGCTGAAATTTGGTCTTCATGGCTGTATCTGGGTGCAGATTTCATCAGAGCTTGTCATTACGCATTAGTATCAGATATTTGACTTATTTAGAAAAGTGTATCTTTTCTCAGTGAAGAAAGGTTTCGAGCAATTTGTCCCTTTTTCTTTTTCTGGAGTAAAAAAAATAAGTTATTCTCCTTAGAGTTAACGTCTTAGCTTCTGTGACCTCACCTGAAAGGAAGTCAAAAAATTTCGTCCACTACGGTGGTAACCCTGGACAAAATGTAAGCATCAATTCAATAGGGTCACTGGGCACTTAGTACTTTTTCAAGTAAAATAAGTTTAGCTTTAATTGGAAATCGGAAGTCAAGCACAAGACCTTAGCCAAGGCTTTTTCCAATCTTTAGACAGTGGAGTCATCTCGAATTTTACAAGAATCTCAACTTCAGCGCCACCTGGCAGGCTTACAAGACTTGCAAATCTTTCAGGGTATGCTCATACTCGTAGCAACTGTCCAAATATATATACTTATGTTTGTACATGTTTTAGATCACTGAACTTCGTAAATCGGCTAGCACTGCCCAGCACTGCCACATTAACACTTTTCACCTGAAGACCGCCCGCCCTCATTGTTTCGTCGTTTCGCTATTTATTCAGCCTTTTGTCCTTGTTCTTTTTTTAGTCTTTTGAAAACCAATGACGCATGCAACCCTTTCGGCCCATACAAATGCCCTTTTAGGTGCACAAACATCACCACGAAATAGTATTATTTACGCGCCGCTCTAGGTGCGCTAAGTTCAGTTCAGCTTTGGCGCTTTTTCTGTATCAATGCAACACTTTGAGAGAGCGCGCGCTAAACGTGAAACGTGTGCGGCGGGTGTGGCATGTTGCTATTGCGGACTCGCATCGATTGTTGCATACAAATTGCCTACAAATTCTAATGAAAAATTGCACTCCAAAGCGCGAGCATGTTCTTTGAATGCGCGCACCGCTCCAGCGTTATAATATTAATAGCTTGTGGGCTGCGACGATGCGATGCATTGGGCAAGCTTAATGAGGCATAGGAATACCCGAAACCCGCTGTGGCGGCGCGCTGAACTATATCTAGCTACCATGGCTGGCTAATTGTTGTTGCCGCAATGCATTGTGGCCCAGCGCGGCATTTGGCATTTGCTACACTCCATTGACGCTGCCAACACCACCACCACCACAGTTGTTTTTATTTGCTTTTGCAGTTGGTAATTGAATTAAATGGTTAATTTTTTTTCTTCTGTTGTTTTTGATGCGCGCGAGGCGTGTTGCTGTGGCAGTTCGGCATAACTACTTCGAATGCTTGGCATCATAACGATGTTAACATCCACGTGGGAGTGTTTACATGCACGCCAACCATTTTCGAGCCGCTAATTACGATGCGCGCCTCTCATGTGCCACAAAGTCTCTGGATTGCATCCGCTTGCGTCGGGTCTTTGCCTTCTGTTGTAATTAATCCTCTTACTCTATTTTTCTTTCCTTAATTATGCATCTTTTGTCCACCCAATTTGACCTCTGTTTACTTGGTATTGTCTCAACTTGCTCTTCCTCACGCCCTTTTTCTTCTTTACTCCCACTGCACTTTACTTTATACACTTCTCTTAAATCCAGTCCACTATACATTAAAATCCCTCTCTCTACTCTAAAATTTTCCAACTATGTCTTCAGTTGATTGTTATTTATGATTGTTGACAGCTTTTTCATTGTTTTTTGTTGTTGCAGCTCTTGTCACTTTTATTATCGGCGTTGCTGTTTTTGTATTGCCTATTTTTGATTTACGTCGCTTTTGCTTTCGTTCTTCCTGCTTTCGCTGGGGGTGTATGTTTCATTAATAGCGTTTGACAGCTAAACTGTCACTTTTAATTTTTGGTTTTACTTTTTTAATTTTCATCTTTTTAAGGTTCGTCGTTTATTAATTTGTTGCACTTTGGCGTGTCTGCAGCTCATAACAATTACATATTAATTAAGTCTTTGCAGCTAATGATTATTTGGATTATTTATTTTCAACAGGCTTACAGCTTTTAATTATCATCCATTGGGGGGAGTATCGAAAGCGCAAATTAAAAGCACTTGTGGCAATTTATAATATATTTTTGATATGGTGCCTAAGTGCCTAATTAAAATCATGGCCTTTAATTAAACTCGATCCTTAATACAGTCTTCAGCTGAACTAATATAAGATTTGTTTGAAAAGTCCCGAAAATTGGAACTATAATATAAACAAAATTTTAGGCAAAAAAGGATTCATCATTTAGAGCTCTGCGCATAAAATAATCATTATTATCAAAAAAAAAAAGGTACGAAAATACGATCATATTGAACATTTGTACTCTCAGTAGGGTGAACATGGGAATACATATTTCAGTCATGTTGGGAAACTTTTACTATTTCGCACCGCCTTTTATATACTTTGAGGCGCTGCTTGCCTGGGCACATGAGATGACCTCTGAGATACTGTGGGATTGCCTTCAACTATTGTTCGGGTCTTCGCCCAGCGCTCGCTGAGCTGACCATACGCCCATCTGCCCAGAAGCAGACCACACGAGGTGAGTGGAGCCTCAAGACCTTCCCTATCCGGAAGTAATTCCTCAAGGGTTCCGTGCCTGGCGAGCTCATCGGCCATGAAGTTGCCAGCGATTTCGCTGTGCCCTGGAACCCAAATAAGCTTAATAGCGAAATAATCAGACGCGGTCGATAGGGAAGTCAAACACTCCCTCACCGTTCTCGAACGCATCGTCAGGCAGCCAAGAACCCTATTGGCTGCTTGGCTGTCAGAATTAATATTCAACTCCTTAAAAGGTGTTACACTAGAGAGCAACCAATCCAAAGCCTCTTTTATCGCGGTGACCTCAGCCTGTAAAACGCTGCAGTGATCCGATAACGTACCCATTCAGCTTCGATCCATCTGTAAATAAGTTTACAGGTCGATTCCAGATACTGCCCCCCTCCCAGTCTCCTCTCGCTGGAATGTGGGCAATGCTAAAGGGGCAATGAATACCGTCCCAAACTTAGTGGCGAAGAACATAGCTTTAATAGCTGCAACTATAACCAATGCTACGGGGAAGTTTTAGTTAAGGACATACGGCTCCAGTGGAATAGAGTCTTCTCTCGTAGAGCTTTCAGAGTACATGGGCACGATTGGCATACTTACAAGCAAGCACAGTAGGCTTAGCAAAGGCCGCAGGCTTGTAGAATTGCAATATCTATGTGTTAATCATACAATAGGAAGCTAATCAGCTTTGTCCTATCCATCAAAAGAGTGGAGTGGAGTAGATGTACTGAAGAGTGATAAAAGTGCAGATAATTTCATTTCATTTCATTAAAGTAAAAATTATGCAACAAAAACAAATTGTCTTACAGACTAATATAGATATTTTACAAAAAAAAAAAAAAAATAATCTTAATAAAGAGGAAAACTGTAATTGAATATCATTATTATAGGGATTCATAAAGGATATCTTATTTAATGCAGATTAAAGGAGGAACATGTGGACTAAAATTACTTGTGCTCAGAGAAAGACAGCTTCAGGGTCTGAGAAAGGGACAAAGAGATTGTTGCAGTACGACAAAAGGACGGGAATGCTTTTACATAAGCATTTTTTAAGACTTACTTATGAATAAGATCCAATGGCCTCAAACGTTTCTGCTAACAACTCATTACTATGGACCTGTTCGGTCTATTTAAAAATACGTTAATTAAGTGTTTTCGTAAGTAAAAAATAGCAAAAAGATGAAAAAAGGAAATACCAGAAATAAGTCAAAATCCTCATTAAAATGCAGCGAAAACATTTTCCAAGTTAACATTTATTCTAATAAAAGAATATGTCCTTTAGAATAAAGCTTAAAGCAAAATGAAATTATGTCGGGCCAAGGACGTTGGTTTCCTTCTTTTGTAGTGACATTTTCCTACTTTTAAATGCCTTTTCCTGCTTTCATTTGTATATGTTTTTATTACAATTCTCATTATTATTATTATTCTTGGTGCCTTACCCGGAATGCTTCCTGTTTTCCGCAGAAATCCCTCAATTATGTCATGAAACGACATCATCAGTGTGCCATAAACATATACACAAACATAGCCTAGGGCGAGTGCGAAAGAAATGCTGGACGTTGCTGCTGACAACAGTGTATACTAGGAACACAAACAAGAAATGGTAATAATAGTAAGTAAGGGATTTTACATAAGAAACGAAAACAACAAATTGGGTTGCATTAAATTAAAGAGAATGCAAAAGAATTCCCTCACAATGCCCGAAATATAATTTTATTTTAATAAAAGTCATTCAAAAAAACGGGAAATGTGTTTGTGTTGAAAGCATTGGCAAAATGGGCGAAGCAGTGTTGTTAGAGGGAGGGACGAAATTGCTACTCCACTCAACTTTTGTGCAGTCGCAAAAAATTGCCGAAAGTGAAATAAAGTTGTACAATTCGTATTTGAAACTTTTTTGGTGCTGCTGAAAAAATTTAAATTTCTTTTAGCTACGAAAAAAATACTTATACATTACAATTTGCTGGCTTATCCCCAAAGTAGACAGCAAAGTTTCACAGCCACAGCAATGAAAGCTGCAACAACAACAGCAAGTGTGTCATGCTAAGCAGGATATCATTGCGCATAAATATGTAAATTGGACTCGACTTTAATTTCATGCTTACTTTAATGTTGACCTTTTTTTGGCGGCGCATCGTGAACGTGCTGGGGTAAAATGGTGGTGGTAGGGAGTGAGCGCGGCACTTTAGAATTGCAGGATAAGTGTAAATATGCCAACGTATGACCTTTAGGTGAAATTTACATAAGCGTTTCCCGGTGAATGGTATTTTTGGTGCGCACTGCAGGGCAAAAGTAAAAAACAAGAATCCTATTTTCAGCTGAGTGAAAGTGAAACCTTGTCTTAATTGAGGGTCGTGTTTTTTTAGAACTTTTATTACTTTTTTTTTGTATGACAAAGTTTTTAAAGTGCCACTAAATGAAATTATATGCATAAGTTTTTATTTAATTTATTTTTAGATTTATTTTTGTTTCAAATTTATTTCAAAAGGAAATTGTAGTTTAAGCCATAACTACTAGGCATGGAACAAGCAGAGTTTCATAAAGACGAATGAAATGCGCGAAAATAGAAAATAATAATGAACTTTATTCCACATCTGATTTTAAAGAGGTTAGGTCTTTTCACAAACTTAAAATTTTTGTAAGGGCTTACTTGGCTTGGCTTGAATATGAAACATACTTTCAGAAAATATATTGCGCTTATTGCTTTCATGCAATTCGCTCTTTATTGCTAGTGAAGAGACCGCAAGGAAAAGTCCAGCATTGGATTGTTGAATAATTTTAGTTAAAGTGCAGGTTAATTAAAGCCGTGGCCACGATATATTTTATGAATGCGATAAATGGGGAGAATCCGGTTTCAATGCGTTCGAAAAGGCGAGAAGGAAAACTATGTACATCGTACTTTGTTGACGACCTTGAATCAACCCCAGAAGCCGCGCGATTTTAAATATATCTCTTAAAATAGGATCCGATCTTTTAAGCGCTGTCTTGATCTTTAATATTTTGAGTAGGACAAGCATCAGTACCTCAATGGCAATCACCGAATTAAGGATTGCGGCTACGCGATATACTGCTCAGGATGCGACTCACTCTTCTCTGTTAAAGAACCTTGTGCTGAACATATTCCTGGTTAAAAATATATGGAAAGATATTAGGGTTATTGTCCACACAGATAATTATCCTGGTCGAAAGAGAAGTTAATTTCGAAAGTCAGGAAGATGGAAGTATTTACGCATAAAGACCTGGCAAAGTGGACAGGGTGGAACAGGCTCTGTGTTAACACCACCAACAATGCACTGGTTGCAAGTATCAGATCGCGGCTGTTGACTTCAACTACCACTTCGAAATACACTTTAACGACAGAAGTGACAGAGAAATTTGATAATATAATTTAAGGCGATGACTAGATACCGATCCGATCTTCACAGATACCTCCAAAATGGACATTCGAGCAAGACCTTTTTTCTTTTTGCACAATCTGTCTTTGATAAAGGCTTACATACGCGCAGATTACTGTAGTTTATTCCAGGCTGAGATAAATATATGCAGATCGACCTAGCTCGACTGCGTACAAGAGTTCCGAACACCAATACTCTTTCTTCGAAGACTTATAGTCAATCCCTCCTGGATCCCTGCACAGAGCGGTTTTTCGGGAAATGAGAAAGTACGAGAAAGGGATCTGAGTTAAAATCAGGAGAAGCGGATCAAAGCATATAGCCTCCATTGAAATGCCATTACCACGAGTTGAGGAAATGGCTAGGGCAGCTACCAGCTGCAGGTGGACAAATCTAAGGATCTCAAAACCGAATGATTGGCTATTCAAAGGATTACTAACAGCACACTAAACCGTAGGTCATATAGTCGCCGCATAGAGATTCCTAATTAAGCTGCAGATATGAGATATGAAGAAGAAGTAGAATACACTTCATGCGCTTCGAAGAAAGCACCACAAATTTTCCGGATACCACTTCTTCGAGAACTTAAAGAGCTTAATTAAACTAATTAACCTTAGAGAGCTTGGAAAACTCAATAAGAGGATCTACTAGGATTCGCCAGAAAATCAGGATGTTATAAAGACATGCGGGGAAGGTCTGCGAAATCCGCTCCTGAGCATCACAATGGGCCTGTGCGGCTTCCGAGTGAAATTTTGGCTAGAGCTGCACGCCCAACCCAAGCTAACCTAATCCAGTCTCTTTTACGCCAATTCTAATTAAAAGACAATCGTACAAGCTTTTTTTTCAAAGCGATTTATTTAACGATTATCAAAAAAGTAAGTAGAAAAAGGACTTTTATTTCATTTTCCTACTTTTCGCAGTGAAATTCGCAACCGGCCAAGGCAATGATTTAGTTATTTAAGTACACGATGCTGAGTTCACCAAACTGCTTCGGAACGCTGTAGTTCGGGCAGTTTAATATCAAATTAGCAATAGAAAATGTCGTTTTAGTAGCAACTTTTATGCTGAAGGCAAGATCGAAGAGACAATGAGATCGCATCAGCAAGTTTTAAGATGTAGAAATAAAATAATTAAGTCACAATGACGGGAATAACTTCTACCAACCTCTCAATTAGCTGCAAATTCTGTTTGCTTTTCATTTCCTACTACATTCCAGCAGCAGCCTTTTCCACAGCATCTGACGAGTCCATCCACTCACGCGCTCCCCAGCGCTTCTTCCATCTACATTCCCATCAATTGGAGTTATTTTTAGTACCATACTAAATTAATATTATTTCGACACCAAATCCACCGCATGTCATAAAATTGAAAACTCTGATATACATTAAGGCCCTTAAGCGTGAAGCTCACCAATTCATAAATCAACACAAATTTTGACAAATTTGAGTGTAGTGTTGCTGTCGTTGCCGCTAATTCGAGTGGAAATAAAATGCAGTAAATTCCTAGTGAAAATATTAACATAAAATGTCTTTTAAATACAAACTTAGCTGGAGGGACACACGCGCGGCGCGCTAATGCGAGTATATATGCATAGATGCACTATGAATGTAAGTATGTTAATCAACAAATGTGGCATATGGCACAGAGCCACGTATCCCCAAAGCCATGCAAAGACATCTATGTGCATACTGCATTATAGTTCGACAGCTGGGGTGGCAGATTTAAATGAATGCATATGTATTATAAAAAGTAATCTCATGAGCGCGGTTGCACTGCAGCGCGTGTACTAGTAATAGGTGGTGTATGTTCGTAGGTGTTGTAGCCACGCCTGAGGGATAATATAAAATTTATGCCACCAACAAATGATTAACACCCGCAAAATGCTAATTGCTTGACGTGTACCAGCCACTTTAAATACGTATGTATGTATGTACAAACGCCAGCCACAAGCGACGAGCCACTGAGAGTAATGAGCGCCAAAAGTCCACCAGCTAAATGGACTTACACATACGAGTATTCATGAATAAGTGCAGGAGCGTATAAGCTGTTAAGTAGTTGCAGGCGACAAGCCACATATGGCTGCATTTGCGCGGAGCATAAAGTGGCCTTACTTTCTGTTATTTTTTGTTTGTTAAGTTTTTTGGGAGTGACAACTACTTTAGTGGCTTTTTAAAGTGTCATTAAAATGCTTTTGGTTTTCCCGCTTAGTTTTAATTTTATGAAGCGCGAATTTCACATAAAAATTTTTGTTGAAATTTAAAACAGAAAAAGTGCACAAAATGTGTTTTTCATTACTTAATTAGGTGTGTGGTGTGTCAAGATTTACGATAAGACTTAAGAAATATAATTGAAATTATCCAAGTTCGTATGGAAGCGTGCTATAAATACCCAGCGCACATTTTAGTGGATAGAATTTCAATCTACAGTTAATGTCAGAAAGCTATGGGAAAGCAGACAATCCCTTACATGCGTTGTCACTCTTCGCAGCTAAAATAACAGATAACCCTATTCCAAATTTTTCTGAATAAATAAAATAGTTTTTGTATACATACACATATCTTACAAAAGTATAGTGCAAAAATATATAAATCAGGTCTCTGAAAATCCAAGAATATGTTTGGTTATGCCGGCTGGCCAGTAAAGGCTTCACCCTGCGACTGAGGGTGAGAAAAAAGCCGCAGTATGGCATGCTTGTGGTGAGTGTCCCGAAATGCATTAGTGCATCTTGGGAAGTAGAAGGAAGACGCGAAAAATATCCACTGAAATACCCACCAACGCTGGCAGTTAGAGACAAAACTGTAAGCATTAGAGTGATGGCACAACTAAATGATGCTAATACTCCAGGTGTTACCCAAAATTGTGGAAAGCCGCCCGCACTTGCGGCAGGGGAAGGGATTCTGGAGGCACCAAACATCACTAAAGTCTCCTGTGTCAACGACCAGAAGAGGGAGCGCTGATGTACAAAAGTTGTGCTTCAGGAAGAAGCTCGTTGTCAACGACCCACTGGTGTCGGCGAGGGATCGCTTTCATAAGCCCAAAAGAGGAGGAGAAGAGCTCGGTTACGGCAGGTGAAACTCCGGCAGGAGAAATTCTCTTGAATGGTCGGCAGAACCTCCCTGTTAGTTTATCCAGCAAGACACGGTTACACCTCTGGAAACCTGTGGTCCTCTGGTGGATGCAGTGACATCCAAATCATCTGGAAAACGATGTAAGAAGGACAAAACTGTGGCATGCTCACTACCGCCTGCCCCAATGCCTCATCGGCGAAGAATGGTGTTACCTGCAAGAGTACTGTCGCTCCCACCGGGGGTCATAGCGTGGCGGTCGCTGGTGTGGGAATGCCCAGTTCCGGTCTTACACCGATGTTTCGAAGGCAGCGGGGGACGAAGGCGGTTTCAGCAAGACCGACCTCTGGCACCACTGTCCAAAACCAAGGGTACTAGTGGTGCAAGAGTTGATCGTGGCAGAACCGCCCTTGCCATGCATTTGAAAGCTTAGGCCTCTTGCCCTACGAAAACCTGCTTCACTGCAAGGGCCATCTGATCAAAAGCGTCATTGCCTCTGGTACTGCGGCTACTGCCCGTGGGTATGAGGAGAATGATGGAACCATTGGGGTAAAATGTCTCAAGCCAGCTGGGATTGGCGCAAGGCCGTGGTGCAGCGAACCCCACGTACAGTAGGAGCAAGTTTTCCTGTTCACAGTGAAGATTTCCCCCCTGCCTTCGCAGCCGAAATCCGGGAACCGACACCAAGCACTGACGTGTCATCTCTCACTAAAAGGGTACCAACCGGGAAGGTAGAGAATATGCTACTCTGGTTGCGAAGATGGGCCTGAAGTCTTAGGATACCCTCGGATCAAGGTAGAGAAAATCGGTAGTATCTCCTTTTCGGGACAATTTCTTTTATAGCTGATACCAAATGAGAGACCAAAGCGTTTTGTGTTGCCGTGTAGCTACAGTTGCTCAGATAATTTTGCAACACTCTTAAGCAGCTATAAGTTCTTGAAAAGGACCAAACCACAAAGCTAGGTTCTCTCAGTAGGCCTGATGATTCCTTTACGGAGACAAAGGTTGATACCTCGCTTGGAGGATCCCTATGCTAATAGAAGAGGAAGAGGAGGGCCTCTCTGCGTTGGAAATATCAGGTGTAGAATGACTTGACTTCTCTTGGTATTTCCAAACGGCGTCAGTTGGCACACAAAGAAATTACGGACGTGCTTTATTGGACTCGGTCAGAGTCGCTTAGGCGGTTACAGGAGATGTCTGCTGCTTTAATTTTTCTCCAAAATTTCCGCTTAAAAAATACTACAAAGAGTGGTTCCATAGCTTAGTTCAGAGCAGTAAGCTGCAGCTCGTACTCCTTCGCCCATTTTGCAACCATCAGTGTAAATGTGCGTGCGTCACCTCCCATCTCATTACCCTTAAGCCATCCATCGACCTCTATTATAGCTTCAAGAAACCTTTCGAAACTCATTTGCGGGATCACATTGTTTACTCGTCCTTTCAAGGATGACGCTATGCTAAGCAAAATCTAAAAAAAAAAATTAATGGAATAACTAAACACTTTTTGAGCGATGCGCTGGGTATAAACAAAAAAAATAGTTTTTTTCTTTGCATTTATAGACACAAAAAAATTTTGTTTTTTATTTTATAATAGTTTCCTTGCAGCTACTATGTCTACCAGACAATGCTTCCTAGTATTGCTTTCAAATGAGTTACGTCACTACGGCCTGCAAGTTTTACACATTCCAACTAATTATAAAAATTTATAAGCTTCTTTGAAGTATTAAATATTCTTCTGCCAAGAGCGGCGGCTATTCTAAATTTTTTTCACATAATTTTTCATATTTTTATTTTCCACGCAACGCCGCATTACACTACACAAGCGCTGTTGCAACTTCTAAGCAAAAGCAACAAAAACAACAACAACACTACTACGACACACATTAAGAGAAGTGGTGTTGCGACAATTCTTTAGAGATTTATGTTAATTTGTTGTGATTTATTGCCTCCTTTAGTGGCTGCGTCCGCCACGACAACCAGCAACATACATAAGTTGATGAGACAAACCAAAGACCAATAATGAAAAAGACAAACAGACAAAAGCAAAGACACAAACATTAGACTGTGTCGCGATAAAAAGTATGTAACTATAAAAACCAGCCAGCCTTCCGCCGTCCTCTAAGTTTCAAAAGATTACTGCGAGCGGATTGTAGCCGCTCAAAATGGTCGAAGTAGAAGATTAGTGTACCAATTTTAAAATGTTTCATGCCGTTGAAAAAAATATTTTTAAAAGTTATACATCTCTTTAAGATCACATTGATCGCAAAAATTTTCTCCGCCGACCAGTCAAGTCAATTATTTAAATTTCTTATTTCCATAGAACTAAAAATTTTTGCAATTTATGAATTTCCCCATGATCTTAAAGAGATTTACAATTAAAAACTATTTTATTTCGTAAGAGGAACGACCCCGTCTAATGTAAATAGACACAATACACGGTTTAAAAACAATTTTACAACTGGATCTTAGCAGTCTGCAAAGATGAAAGAGATTGTATTTGCTGCTTATGCATGCATTTCTGTTTGTATGTATGTACATTTGTAGCATTTTATGAGCTGCCACTATTCACTTAGTCACCACAATCCATTACAGATGTTTTCCATCCAATTCACTTCAAAATTAATACATTAATATGTGTTGAAGGCGACAAAATTCATTTACTACATACATACATATATACATACATACAAGTGTACATATTTATACTAATACTTATGTATTAACATTTTTATGAATAATGAACAAATACCTTTTAAAGTATGGCGAAATCTATGGGGGAATACAAATCTATTTTTTATATGTAATTAAGACACCAAGGAAATCTGACTAAACATAAATTTACTTCTGATCGCCAATAAGCTTCGATAATTTTCTTGTCACACTGACACTTTTACAAATATAAATCGATAATATGTTTTTTCAGGAATGAAAATTATTTTTCCAATATTTCTACCCATCTGTGCACCAAGTTAGCCATACACAAGCCCTCTCGCTAGCCTAAGATCCCAATAGAGGCTCTGATATGCGCTCTAAACTACAGATCCGGCGTCAGAACTTGTTTATGCTATTCCAATGTGATCGCAAGGCCTGCGGCCAAGATGTTCGTTGTAGTATGGTCTACCAGCAGCTTAGATCCTTATATTTTTAACCGTAGCAAATCAGAACTCTTTGATAGCTACATATGCAACTCCGCATTCTGCTTCGCCAATTTGAAAGTGTAGGATGTAACACTTAAAAAGCATACTTCCCTTTCCAATAATTTAGATGTGTGCATGTATCAACCTGCTTAGCGGGCGCGAGAGCTCCTGCCTATCCTCCGAAAATAATAATGCCTGTCCTTCATGATATTGAAACGATGCTCAGCTGAGAAAATGAAAGAGTATAGTTTAACAGCCTCATTCCCTTTCACGATATCGTGTGTTCGTACCATAAACGGCAACGTTTGCTTCAGAGTACCAACGGCAAACGATATCGTCAACACAGGTATCGTTCGTTAAGTGTGTCGTTCGTGATAGAGAATGAGCCTGTAAATCTTTTTTCAACACGTGCTTTTTTCCAATACAACTTTAGCTTTTATAAATTGCAAAAAGGAAAATGGCAGATGAAATCCGCACTTTTAAACGACTTAACGTTGAACACCACTGTAAAGGAAAATGAAGACAAAGCGAGATAGAAGGAGGGAGATAAAGAAGATAGAGTGATCGAGAGTGGGAGAAAAAGACAAAGACGTAAAGATCAACATAGAGATAAAAACAAAGAGCAGGACCAAGGCAAAGACCAAGGTAAAGACTAAGATCAAGACCAAGGACCAATACCAATTTCAAGACCAAGACAAAGACCAGACCAAGGCTTAGGACTTATTCAAAGATATATACAAATTTCTGTGGGACAAAATTGAAATCAATATTAAATTCAGCGCTGGTTTAGACCTCTTGGATCTACGATAGATCTGGTACTCACTATGCGCCAAATCTTGGAAAATACCTGCTAGGGGAAGATCGCTACACACAATTTGTTTATCCAAGTCGATTATATACTGCGGTATTCGACTATAAAATACTCTCGAAACTAATACAGCTGAGTAAAATGTAGGAAGAAGAACTCCTCTGCGATAGAAAGATCAGGTGGGAGAAGACTTGGCTCAACTTGACACATCCAATTGCCGTCAGCTGGCGTAAAAAAGAAACGACCTGCGTGCTTTATTAAGGCGCCAAGCAAGCAGAAGAAGAGAAAGAATAACAACTTGATGGTAATGGTTTTTAGTAAAAAGCTTGGGCTGTGTGTTTGAATCCCATAAAGGTGCTAAACGCGCTACGTATTTCCTTTTCGTTAGTGATTGAAGTGTTTTCGATTTCGTAGAATCAAAACTGTGATGACTTTATGAAGCAAAGCATAGATATTTAACTCCTTACCGCTTGGTAGTAGAGCGAGCAACCTTTCATATCCAACCCATCGTGATCAACTAATAAATAATGACAATTCAATAAAAAAAAATGCATTAAAGAAGTATGAGCAATGCCATAAAGACAGCCGCAATAACTAGAATGCAACTAAATAAAAGCCCAACTGCCAGCCCATGCCTGGAGCCGGAACTCTGAGCAATTGATTGCCGCATCAAAATGAAAACGCATGCCATGAGAAACGAGTTAGAGCATTAATACGAGGATAAATGACAATACCGGGAAATGAAGTGTGTGTGCAGTTATGTAGTCCTAGAAGCCAAGGTGGCCACTGGTACTCGTATGTACCTAGTAAGAAGGCTTCTCACCCCAATCAGGCACTTACGGATTGTCACAAATAAGCGCATTTAGCTCACGTCGCAATTACGAGGCGGACAGTAAATGGTTAATATTGATGGTCTTCAGTGTTATTATTGTAGTAGTAGTAGTAGTTGTTGTTGTTATTATGACTATGTTTATAAGCTATCATAAGTGCGCTGTTTTTTGTTTTCTGGTTTTTTGTTTTGCTATTGACAGCACAAGCTGCGCATAATTGCGTGCGTGCGCGCATAGAAAACGCTTGCCACACATGGCTTGGCGAAAGATTTGCGAGCGAAAGAAGTCAATCGCGCTGCTGTTGCTGTTTAAACTTCAGTTGCATTGTAAGTTGAAGAGTTGCATTGTAAGTTGAAGAGTTGCTTTACTTTTGCTGCTGCTTCTTCTTCTCTGGCGACTACTTCTGCTCAACAAATATGTGTATTGCTTCTGCTGCTTATTTAATTTAATTTTCCTAATATATGCCTGTTGATGTTGTTTTGTTAGTGATTGCTTGCGAGTGGGCACCATCGCCGTTGGTGGTCAAATATGGGCTTTGTGAAGTGCTTCACATGACTTGGCTTTGTGGCAATTGACTGGCCACTGCGCTACACTGTGGTAGCACTTATGCACATACGAGTAGTTGATGCATTGGTTGATTGAATGCTCGAGTGCCGAGTGATGAGCGATATGTGTGGAGAAGTGCGAGAGAAAGGGTACTCGGGCTAGCCGCCTTCCTTGGGTGGCTTTGGTTTGAAGTGACTAAACTTCATTGCGGCTATTAAATGGCTTGAGGCTTGTTGTGTGGCTGTTGCATAGCGCATACTTGTTGTTATTATTGTTGTTGTTGTTCTACTACATGTTTTACCCTACGTTACCAGCTTACTGCCAACTATTGCTTAGCATATAAAATACGTACCTTAAAACGTTGTACGGCTTGTAATGCGCCAGCTTAATTACCGTTGATGGCGCTGAGCATACAAGCCTTTTAGCAAATACAAACACCGACACACACACACTTGCGCATTTATTTTAATTTGCATTATTAAAGAAAATATATATTTTTTTCGTCTTACGACTCGTTTTATGCAAATTACCAGCGGACTCCTACCTTCGTTGGCAGTTTTTGGCGCTTACTGACGCTTACTGACGCTTGCCGCAAAGTCATTGATGTTTCTGGTCGGTTCTGTTCTTGCTGCTGTGGTTTTCTAAGTGAAATTTTCGCATAATTGCTTGTCGCTGTTGATCATGGTACTATGCGCTTCGTGTTGTTGACAACACCATCGACCAGCGCTTCCGTGTGCGCTCTCCATCAGCATTGAATACTTGTGGTTGGTTGTTAAAATTTTTTTCTAAAGATATAATGGCGGTTGTATGGCGTGGGTGCCAGCTCGTTCTCGATTTAATGGGTTATTACGCTCAATTAATATGCTACGTGCAATTATTGTATGCTAATGAGCTTTCAAATGCGAGTAATTTTTGTTGCAGCTGATGCGGTGTATGATGGGTAAATACTTAGCAAAGAATGTACTATTTTATTAGAATTTGATTGGGAAATACTTCAACAAATACTTCAAATTTTTCCCACAGATCGTGCTATCCAATAATAAAGTGTGTCGCCTTGCCAAAGACCTCTTTTCAAACGGCTCGGATAGGTACGTTTCGTTTGCTACGGTGCTGATGGTTGTGTTGGACAGAGGACTAGCTTTTTTGCTAAATTGACTTGTTTGTGGCGAATTTATCGTCTCTGAAGTCAACTGATATGGTCCATGGCGAATTCATTTAGTGCTGTCTCCATTGAAGCCACTAACGCGTTCATCGAATTTCAAGATAGGACGATGAGGTCAAGGGACAATGAGCTTAAGGTAATAAACCAGCGGCAACTCGTTCCAGCATAAAGTATCGAATAAATTTGATGAGAGATTTCCACGCTCACCACGAACTCTGGCAAAACTCGGTGCTTTCACAACGGTAGCCCACCAGGCGCAAAGATAGCGAGGGGCTGATATGTTGCATTTGGCTAGCAATCAGCGCTTACGCGTGCTTAAGCCCATATGCTCTTAAGAGCCCATATTGATCAGCCTCATGAATTCATCAACTCCGAAAACAAACCGTAAGTTCATCAGCACACAGAATACCAATTGGGAGGCCTAGAAATAGCAATTTTTCTGCCCTTCCGCCACCATAAAATACTGTGCAACAGCCATCTGCTTCATTTCCGCCTGGAGAACTCCCAGGGTTGGCTCTGGAATCTCGACAAAAACGCGACGGGACTCATTTTCGACTGGAGGACTCACAAGATTGGCTCTGGGTTCTCGACAGAAGCGACGGGGCTCGCAGACGTGAGTAATCGCATCCGATAAACTGATGCTGAGGTGTCTCGTAGTCTAGGTCTACAATAACGTAAGCTTCACATTTGACAATACCTCGTCTTCGGGCCTACGGATGTGCGGACAGGTCCCACACAACACTTCTTTTCCTGCCTACTCAGCTCAACGACCCTGGAACGTGAAGCTTTGCGGTCAGAGTGGATTGCCGCAGCAAATTTTTTAGGGTCAAGGCTCACTGCGTTTCGTATGATGAAAATGGCAGCAACAAAAACAACAGCATACCCATTTATCGAAAGTCAAAAGGCTAATAAGGTGAACTAATATCGTGCAATTTTCATTCACCGGTAAGGGTCATGATGAAGTTGCATTTAATTACTTTGTTTCTTAAATAAAACTTAATCAAATACAGATAAATGTTAAGCATAGGAAAATGCTTATTGCTTGTTAATTACTTTCAAAACTGGTCAATAGCCACAATGACTTAGCATTGTTATTGCCATTCCTTGAGCATTACTTAGCATTATGATTAATAGCAACCGGATGCGCGTGCTCACAAAATTCTACACTCTTGTCCTCCAAGTACTCGAAGCATTCTTTTTGTTCTACAGAGTAACCATCGTTCCACCCAAAAAGCTACAACAATGTAAAGCAACACGCGTCTAGTCACTGACACCCCACCACAGTTGAACAGCAGCGGCGCAGTGACGGCGCGGTCAGCAATCTCGCCGCCGCCTCTGGCATCTAGCCATTCATTTTACGTCATTCCATATCTCATTGTCATAATGGACATGCTGACAGTAAATAATCTATCAATAATTGCTTTTGGCTGTCATTGCGCACATACATACATCATTATATTGGTGATGGTAAAAAGAGGAGAAGTGGTGGCATTAGCAGTCGGTGGATGCAGGAGCACTTGGCGGCCCTTTCAGCCTACATTAGCTGGGTCCCTTTGGAATGGATTGTCAATGGCAAAGCTCAGCTGCCCTTAAGCATGCGCGTGTATAGCAATTTATGTTTGCGAAAAAATAATTGGCGTTAACATTTAAGCCAAGTGTTTGGCCGAACTTCTCCTTAAATTTGTGGTGCGCGTCTTAATATTGTCACATGAATAGAGGAAGAGCGAATGGGGTTTTATGAGAACATTTTAATGTACGAAATACTCTTGGAGGTTTGCGATTGCTGGCATTTTGTGGCAGTTATTAAAAAATTACTTGTATTTATTTCTTGGAACAGGAAAGGAACCTCGATCCTGTCGATTGGTATGTAGACGCAACACTAACCAACCACCTACGTTGGTGCGCAGTTTATGTGAAATCATTTTATATTTTTGCAATCGCAAGTCCTCTACAATTCCTTTTCATTGTTTATATGTACATACATACCTCAGAATCGTTAAAGGATTACGTGTCAGCGCTGAGTGCCATCCATTCAACTCAACTCAGCGCACAATCAGCTCAATGTTCAATCTTACTTGCCGCTACCTTCTCTAACCGAATTCGCTTACTTTTTTACTTATTATCCATTACGTAGAAGAATTCTTTAATTCCTTATGTCAGGCGCGTTGACATTTATCATTCCCTGGTCACACTGCTCGTCGTTCAGAGTCAGTCGATGACTTTAGCGTGCTCAAAGCTATTCGCTATTCCGACTGTTGCTGCAGTGGTTTTTGTTCTTATTGTTGTTGTTTTCACTTTTGTAGTATTTGCCATTTTTCCATGCTCCTTACCATCAGTGTCATTGCCATGGCCTAGACCGCGCACTGTGTGGTGGTCACCTCACTCGCTGCCATGTGCTTGCTGCCTTTGTGTTTGCTTCAGACGCTTTGTCAAGGCCACCAATGAAGCTCATTTTGCAGATCATTCATTTTGTTGGCGGCTGACACATCCACTGACCGCCGGGCAATTCAATTTTTTCGCTCTTTTGCCCATTGTCATTTCCTTTGGGTGCTTTTCATAAATCTACTCTTTTAAATAGTTTAAAATTCATGAGCGTGCAACATCGCGTTGAAAGGGGAAAAAAGTAGCGATGGAATTGGCGGAATGGCAATGCATCATTATTCTTATTCCATTTTAGCAGCCATTTTGCGCAATTGCTTCTAAGACTTCGACGCTTTTTTGGCTTATTGAATATCAGAGCGGGAGGTATTGTTATAAGTAATCGCATTGGGTTCAATGATACTTTATGAATTTTTTGTGATGAATTGTTTATCTGCATTTATTGACAATGTTAATGGTGAAGTGAAGTTTATTTTATCTGCATGTTTGTGTAAGTAAAATCGACTTTTGACTGAGTCGTTACGCATGAGTTCAGATTGGACAGTGTCCGGTCAGGACTTCGACTAGTACCGGGTGTTGGCGATTGTTACGCCAGAGCGAGCTTACAACTTTCGTCGTCGTGGTCATAACCCAGCGCTCGTTAAGCCTCCTGAAAGCCCATCTGGCCAAGACTATGCCGTAAATTGTCACAGAAACTCCTATACCATTCCCGTCAGGAGGAATAACTAAGAGCATGCCCTGTCCAGAAAATTCTTCAGCCTTGCCGTTACGGAAAAAGATTTTTGTGTTCTGAGACCTAAATCAGCCCTTCCCTGACCAGTTTCTACCGCCACATAGGCGAGCCCAAAGATTTGATTTCCGGTTAGCTGTAATAATTAATGGGCCTCGTGCATAAAAAGTGAGCTTAAGCTCAGACTCAAGTTTTGTACTGATAAGGTGAGCTCAACCTCAAGAATTTCTACTGAAAATCGAGTCGGAGCTTAAGCTCACTTTTTATTCATGAGGCCCAATATTTGAACTTTTAATCGGTACCCATTACGCTAGTGTCCTTTATGGCGACCACCTCCACATGAAAGACGTTGTAGAAATACGGGAGTATAAACTTGGGTTTAGCGTTGAGTTCCTCCAATAATTCTGTTCAACTTCGAAATATCCGTGAATTCCTTTAACGGACCTCTATCCCAAAGGCTTCCTCTCATCCACTCACTCTTTTGAGGTACATATGTGTGTAGAGAAACACCCATTCGAAGCCAACATCGGTAAGCACTGATCAGTTACTTACAGTACGAAGTCTAACTTTCCAAAGAGGCACTACTCCAAGTTCAAGGAGAACTCAGTACCCCTGGGCCTGATGGCTTAATTGGGTCCGCCTTGCCCACGATGCCTACTGTTATGACGCTAAGAAAAACATTCAGTCCAAAAGTGGGACGGGTCCGGAGCGCCACACGAGTTCCAACAAATGCAGTTCTTTGACGCGTCCTATCTTCTTAAAAAATGTATACTTGGCTAGTGGATTGTGGTTTCATTTGGAGGTTGGCCACATCTATTGTCAATTGTTATTATTTGGCGCTTCCGGGATAGCTTCCTCTCCAGGTTCCCGCAAAACTACTTGACCTTGTCAGAGAGCAAAAGTGGATCGTCAGCGATTGAGGGAAGCTTAGCATTAGGCACCTTATATCTACTGTTGAATAGAAAAAGCTTCGTTTTTCCAGAATTAATAGCTAGTCCAAAATCAGAAGCCTATACCGCAACTAAGTTTAAAGTACCCCTGAAAGGTGTTAAGTGCCACGTCGTCGACGTAATCAATAAACCGTCAGGCTCTCACTTCAGAAGCCTTAACCTCGTCTTTACCTACGCGGTTTGGATGGGTTTCAGGGCCTTATATCTGAGAATACCTCGCTGTTTCTGGGTGTAACGGTGGTCCGGTTGCGACATTGAGCTCTGCCGTGACTTACCGCTTTCTTCTAGTTCGGAAAGGTTTCTTCTCAGTATGTGGCCAATGAATCTGAATTAATATGAATAACAAAGAAGAGTCTTCAGAGAAGCCGTAAGAAGCCGATAAGAACAAATGAGTGTTGGTAAAGTTCTCATCGAACATCCAATGTACACGAAGTACCTTTTCCACTGGAGAAGCAGAGGCAAATGGACCTTCAAATGGCATTAGCCATAAGTCAGGGACCATCGTCACCGTTTGCAGCCTAAAAGCTCCTCTTCGATTTACCATTCTACCTAAGCATTTGAGAAATATCCCGGATCTGTAACAATTGTTAGCAATGATGGGGAGCTTCAGCGATGATTAAAGCTGGTATCGCATATAGACGAGGGTTTCAGGTTTCAAAAAGTGGAACGTGTGGGGCTTACTTGCGGACTGTGTACAAGCATGAGATTCCGAACAGGCAGCGAGCCCAAGACTAGGTGGCGGCGAAACCATCAAACTGAAGTAAGATCATTGGGTTATCCAACTAAGCAACGAAAGCCCACCAACAAGTCAAAGAAAGAAATTCCATGTCTGCGACGTCCAGCGCCTCATCATAAACTAGGCTTACCGCCCCGAACTCGCGGTCTGCGATGTGGTAATTAGCGATGGCTCCTACTTCATCACTATAAAAGTTCACGAAGAGCATGAGCTAGATAATCAACAAATTCACTCCGCTTATACTTACTTTCTCTACTATTTTCATTTTCAAAGATTTTGCTTCAATTAGGCACTCTTACAGCCTCTCTTATCTGCATTAGCATATACGAATTGATGCCACGCTGGACACTTCACAGCCTCTCAGTAATAAATATGACACAAAAAAAAACGATATTTAAAAAAATCAAAAGTCATAAATGCAGACACTTCAGACACAACGCTATCGCACGTCACTTGGTAGGATTTCATTTAAACAGGATTTCATAATCAGCTGCGTTGGTTGATCGTTCAATTTGAAAGTGCTGTTTAAGGCGCGCCTAAAGTGTCTGCGACGGCTGATAAGCGCAAGCCTCAAGTGTCCGATAGAAGTGTCAAAGTAACTACATACATATGTACATGTGTATTTTCGTAAGTACACGCGTACATGCGTCCAGTCGCTTTATCAAAAATGTTCATATCAATAGTGTGTAAACAACTCAAAAACGCGTGAAGAGGAGTTGTTGCTGCGGGGTAGGCAAAGAAAAATGAAAAAAGTTGCTTCGCTTGGGGACAGCCCACACCACCGCAAGTTTATCTACTTGAGTTGCAACAACAAAATGGGTAAAAAAAATTGTATCCAATTGACTACAACAACAATGTGTTGGCAACAACTCGAGCACTGACACATGTCAGTGCGTGCGATGCGTGCAGTGCGTACGCGTACGCACAGGCAAGTAAGTAAGTAGGTGTTGCCGCTTGCCACAGCAGTATGAATCTATGTTTGTATGTGGCACGTCCGTTTTGGCTGGCCGCGGCTGCTTATCGCAGGCCGCGCCGAATTTATCGAAAAATTGCAAAAGTGGAAACTAAATGGGGCTAATGAAGACTTTAAACTTTAATTGCAGCGAAAAGCTGAAAAGTAAAAAATAAAAATAAGAAAAATAAGAAAAAGAAGTAAAAAAGTGGAAAAATGGAAAACATTTTAGGCGTGAAGAAGTCAGCGACGACTGGGTAGTGGCGACATAAAAGGTGGATTGGCGTGAAATTGCTGCGATTAAGAAGCAAAACATGTTAGTGCCAGAATAAAACAGCGCCAAAACAACAACAATTGCAACATTAGATGCGCAATTAAAACAGCGAAAAGCAACAATAGCAACATTCACTACGGCGTAAAATTACAGGTAATGTTGCACTTTTCGCTTAGATTGCATGCAAATTATGCGAGAACAGCAAAATCGTGTGTTGCATGCAACACACTGAGCTGTAGTATGCAACAACGTGAGCGTTAAAAAAAAATCGTTATCGCCTGCATGCAACAGCGGCAAGTATTGTACTAAACACAACAGGACATGCCCAAGTCTTGTAGGAAACCAGCGCCGCAGCTGTGGCAAGCAGCGACGCAAGCAACAAAAGCATACATACATACGTGCAACATGCTAATAACACAAAAAAAACAGAAATATAAGTGGCAAAAAAGCGACATGCGCTGCAACAATTATGAGCAAACAGCAACTATAAGTGCAACAATACGCAAAATGCCAAAAAAAAAAATAAAATAAAAAACCAAAATAGTAATATGCAACATTCAGCCGCGGTACGTGCAAGAATATTCCACACACTTACTATGTGCTTACTGACCTTCGCTGCTGGCTGCTTGAAAAATTTTCAAATTTCGTGAAGATTTTAAACACTTAACCATACTTACCACAAGATATTCAACACGCACGCCAAGCAGCACAAAACATTCGTAGATAGCTGCCACAATCGGGCGCAAGCAGTTAAGTACATGCTGTGGCAAGCACGCAAAAGTCTAGTAGCATTTGCATATGACTGGCAAGAATTGTTATATGTAACAATTGATGTTGTTTTTGCTGTTGTTGCGGCATCTTACTGTGCGCTGCATGTTGCATGATTGCTTAAATAGGTGCGGAAACGCAGTAAGTATGTAAATATGTGGGTAGGTAGCCGGCTGCGCAAGTGAATGTAGCGCTCTTTCAGGCATGAAATGAACTGACGCTTGCCAAATGGAGGTTGTGGGAAGCAGGAGGTCGCCGCAGCTCCCATGGCGCTTTCTTGCAAATGTTTGCAAATTTTCAATTTCAATTTCCACATCATTTCGTTTTCATTTCAAATGCGTTCGCTGCGTGAGAGGGTCAGTGAGCTGTAATGTGAGAATGTCCGACGAAAATGTGCAGTGGGGTGAAAAGTTAACAAATATTTCAAATAAAAAATATTAAGGAGAGAACAAATTTCTATGAACCAGAGTTTCCACAAGAAACCATAGTTTTCTCAAGCAACCATAGTTTTTTTAATAAACCGGAATTTTCTCAAGAAACCATAGTTTTCTTAATGAACTATAGTTCCCTAAATAAACTACCGTGTCCTCAAGAAATCATAGATTCCTCAAAAAACCACAGTTTCCTCATGAAACCGAATTTCTTCACGAAACCACAGTTTCCCCATAAAAGCATTGTCTCCTTATGAAACCAGAGTTTCCTCATAAAACCGAGTTTCTTCAAGAAACCACAGATTGACATAAAATCTCAGTTCTCTCATAAGGTCACAGTTTTCTTAAGACACCACACTTTTCTCGAGAATCCACAGTTGCCCCATGAAACCACAGTTCCCTCATGAAACCACACTTTCCTTATGAATGTACAGAGTCCTCATGTAACCACAGTTTCCTCATAAAATCACAGATTTCTCATGAAAGCACGGATTCCTCATGAAACCACGGTCTTCTTATGAAACCACGGTCTCCTTATGAAACCACAGTTCCCTCGTAAAACCACAGATTCCTCATGAAACCACGGTCTCCTTATGAAACCACAGTTCCCTCATAAAACCACAGATTCCTCATGAAACCACAGTCTCCTCATGAAACCACAGTTCCCTCATAAAACCACAGATTCCTTACGAAACCACAGTTTCCTTATTGAACCACACATTTCTCATGAAAGCACGGATTCCTCATGAAACCACCGTCTCCTTATGAAATCACAGTTCCATCATAAAACCACAGATTCCTTATGAAAGCACGGATTCCTCATGAAACCACAGTCTCCTCATGAAACCACAGTTCCTTCATAAAACCACAGTTCCCTCATAAAACCACAAAATCGTCATGGGGCCGCAGTTTCCTCATGTAACCGCAGTTTACTCTTGAAACAACTGATTCCTCAACGGAGTACGGTTTAATCATGAAACCACAGAACTACCTAGAAGATCCTTTTTTCGCAAGTAACCACTTAAGTTTCAAGGAGAATCGGACAGCTTTTGGGAATCTCAAAAAAGCTCAACCCACTCCCAAAAGTACACCTTCTACCAAGCATATTTTCCATTTTGCAAGAAATACTTATTACAATAGCTTGCTTTAAAATTCCAAAATTTTACTTAAACACGGCATAGTGGGAAGCGCCATCATACTGCTACAAGCACTAGGTGCCAGAGGCATGAAGACACGTCATGTGGTGGCACGCTATACTCGTACAATGTGAGCGTGTTGTGCCGCCTGCGTGAAAAATGCAAATCAATTCAATTAAACAAAACTTGTAAAAGAAGATTAAAGAAAAAAAAGAAACCAAGTGAACCGCAGCATTTTTAAACGCAGCAAAAATCTACAAAAACGCCCTCCGCGTCTTCTACACTCCAAGAGGCGACCGCAGCAATGTGAAGTGTTGCAAGTACAAGAATTTTAATCAACCGCTTAGCACCGTACAACAAATTCCAAAAAATAACAAAAATCATACAACGCGTCGTCGCTGTTGTGTTGCCTTCAACGCGTGCGCGCCGCACAATAAACAAATTTCAACGTTTAGGCATATTAACAACAACAACAACACCAGCTGCATCAACAACCCAAACAGCAAGTGGCCGCCAAGCAAACAATGACAACCTGCCTGCCTGCCAGCCAGCCTGAGAAGCAACCAGCAGCAACTCGACAGTTGCGCGTTTAAACGAAGCGTACAACCAACCGCTAAGAATAACAAAAACAAAAAAAAGACAGACAATTTTGTTGTGTGTGTTGCATAAATTAAGTGGAGCGCGCTCCAGTCAGCGAATGAATGAGGAATGAGCGCAGCATGCAATGATTGTTGCTCGAGTTAGCGCGGAGGAGGCGCATGCGCAGCGGTTCTTGAAGGCGCACGGTGTTGTTACGGTGCTTACCTTAGCTTTCTGGCCAGTTGCGCAATTTTGATGGACAAATTTCCATTTCCATGCAACGCGCACATTGATCACTCGAGCATGCGCTGATGCTGCGGAAGACAGTGTTGTTGTTGGTGTTGTTTTGATTGCTCATTGCGGTGTAAGGAAACAGAATGCGCTAAATGTGTTGTGCAGGCGCTCGCTTGTTGGGAAAGCGCAGTAAAGTGTGTAAGAGAAGCTTAAATCAGGACCAGATAGCTGAGTGGGGAGAGTGAGCTGATTCAGCCGTCGCCGAAACAGTCTCCGCAGTCGAGTCCCTTGTTTCCGCGCATATGAAAATACGCAAATAAATTTATGTAGGGCTTCAGGTATAAATTGTACACACAATCATTTATCTCCACTGAATGCTGCGTCAAATTAACAAACAACAACACCTCCGCCAAAATATTTATGCGCATGTCCAGAAATTAACATAAATTGAATTCAACTGTCCGCCTTCACGCGGCGCTGCTGTCGCCGAGCTTCCATGCACAATTATTTCATAAGCTGGCAAGCAGACAATCATCGAGAGTAGTCAAGAGTGTCTCACGATTTTACATACTTTTTGTGTTTTGTAACAAGCTCAGAACGGAGATAGGTATTGCTTTGGATACCGCACTTGAAATAAATAGGTACGCAGTGCTCCATGGTACAACGACTTAGGAACAAATCGTTGAAAGACCCAAACGTTTCCGAAAGAGGTGTAGATTCTAAATAAGGAGATATGAAGATTTCTGCCAATTTACCGAACCTTCCTTTTCTTGTCCGTAAATGATGCCCTGAACTGAAGATGCTTAAGTTTACTCAAAAAACTAACGTTCAGTCTTGAAACACATTAGACTAACGCATTAAAATATGAAGATTTCTGCAGCTTCGATATGCCTTGCGTATCGATGAGAATGCTCCAGTGAAAATATTGTTCGATTCGGCAACTATGTGTAGCCAATAAAAACAAGGAAGCCTACTTATATACGATTATTCAAGAAAGATTCGACTTCGTCACTGATATCACATATCAGTGCCTATCTATCCAAGCAGCTCTTTCTACACCCACATTCCCCATGAGTGTGTGTGCGAGACGACAGCTGGATTAAGGAACTGTGCACATTTATAGCACGAGTCGAAGCCTAGTGGAAGGGTTTTCTAATGGAAATTCTCCAGCATCCTCAAATTAAGGCTTTTACGGAACTGGGGAGCTATTGGTAAGAGGTGGGATCTCTCGCCCAAAGTAATTCATTGGCTCTGTGAAACCATAGTTAAGCCTATCTTCACGGACGGATCAAAAACTGGAGGCAGGGTTGGTGGAGGTGCCTTTTGCCGGGAGCTCTTTATCTAAACTTTGTTTAGGCTTCCAGAATTATGTAGTGTCTCCCAGGCGAAAAAGCTGATACAAACGAAGCCTTAGACTCACTGCTGAAGAGTGTGACGTCAGTTAGGGAGGTAAACATATACTCTGAGAGTCAGGATGCTATCAATTAACCGCGGATTACTTCCTAATCAGCCCCATTTGGGAGCCGGGCCACAGCAGCATTGTGGGAAACTGCGTGGATGATTAATTGGCAAGCAAAGGCATACTTGAAAAATTATCAACGGATATGGAGCAGCTGGGGACGCCCCTGTCCTCCTGCGGTTCACTCAGCGAGCGCTGACATGCATCCTTTTGGCTTCTGGTGGACCAGGAGCGATAAAAGGAGCTCCTTATGCTTTCGAAGCGTTATTGGAGGTTATGACTGGCCATTGTGCGAGTGGTATTCACTCCGTAAGGTTAGGAATCTCAACTGATACCTTTTGTATGAGCTGCCAAGAAGATGGAATCATCTCAGCACTTTCTATTAGATTGCCCAGCCTCCGCGAGGCTAAGAAGAAAATATTTTGGCGCGCACTTCCGGACAAACCCTGAGATCTCTCAGGTATTGCAGATAACCGCATCCGTTCAGCTTTCAGGGCATCATTAAGGAAATTCTATTAATTGCCCAAGTGTGCCACTTTTCTGGGACCAGCAATATAACCTAACCATACCACTGCAGTATTTTAAAGCCATAGGTAGCTGCTAACAGCGGGAAGCCCGGAAACGAGCTGTTAAGCTAAGTGACGCCGAATAGGAGGTAACGGTATACCCTGACAGCAATGGTTCGAAATTCCAAAGGGAACACCTGACCTTTCTTTTGTCAGAATATTTTCCAGTTAGTCTATGCCACAACGATATTGCAGGAAATTCCATGGCTTGCAAGGAATCGAAATGGTCTCAGCGAGCAATAAGTCACTGTGTACTACTTGCTCAATGAAAACCAGGACGTGTGCATTAGCAAAGGTCTAATAGATTTCATTTTTTCAAAGGGCGTTATTAGTTATAATCCGGTTTTTATAATACACTGTCAGATTTAAGCTGACAAGGTGAGGATAAATAAATAGAGTTGAGGAGAGGAAAGGAGAGGAGAGGAAAAGAAAGCAAAGAAACATAAGGAAAGAAAAGGAAGGGAATGGAATGGAATCAAACCGAAAGGAAATAAAAGGAAAGCAAAGGAAATGAAAGGAATTGAAGAAAAGGAAATAAAAGAAAACAAAAGAAAAGAAAAGAAAAGAATAGAAAAGAAAAGAAAAGGAAAGGAAAGGAAAGGAAAGGAAAGGAAAGAAAAAAAGGAAAAGAAAAGAATAGAAACAAGTAAAGAAGGCTAAGTTCGGGTGAAACCGAACATTAAATACCCGGCGCACGTATGAAACATCGTTTTTTTACGATGCTGAAACCTACCGTTACGTAGTAAACAGGGATGGTTTTTTCCCATTTCAAACATTTTCGACAATATTCTGAGTTAAACTTAGAGAAATAGTTTAGCAGTGTTTGGTAGAAATCGGTAAAGCGGTTACCGAGACAAACTTAATTAGTCATAAGTGGGCGGTGTTAAGCCCATTTTCCTAAAGTCCATAAAAGATATTGTTGTGAATACCAACCTTGAGTAAAGTACCGTTTCTAA
>JAPVRG010250145.1:0-18388 GCA_029783565.1 Rhagoletis cerasi
AAAGTAGAATGAAATTAAACGATATGAAATAAAATGATCCACAAAGAAATTAAATGAAATTGCACAGAATGGTAGATATGGAACGAAATGGAATTGTACGGAACGAAATGAGTTGGAGTAGTATGGTATCAAATGAAATGGAATGAAGATAAAAACCTTTACGCAAAAACAAGTTTAACTACGCACCAAAACAGTTAAGGTTACGCCTGCTGGCCATTAAAGACCTCACACAGACCAAAATAACATCCGTAGTGTTGCCAGATAAATTTACAATCAATAAATCGCTTCGCAGGAATTTGAGGTGGTGTTAAAAAGCATTGCCGTCCCATTACCAAATTGTAGTAGACACATTGGCCTTTGCTGATTGTATGCTCTGCAGCAGCCACACTCGTAAATAATGTGCTTAAATTTCTTCATGGCACTTCCTAAACTTTTTTTATATGCCACTTAACCTAGATTGAATGCATGTGCCGCTATCAATGCCCCGTTAGCAGACCCTTAGTAACCTGTTTACGTTCCCATATCCTGTTTGCCTGCCGGCACATGAGAAGGTCGTTTGATTTCCGTTCGAGAAATTGGTACGTCTGTCGTTAGCGTGGCATCGAGAAGAATGTTCGCTTTGGCTAGCACGTCAGCTCTTTCGTTACCTTCAACACAATTGTATCCTGAGACCTCTTATAGGCGAATGGTTCTCCGCATTGATAACTGTTATATATGTTCCAAGTTAAATAACGAAGTTTTAGTTGCTTAAACTAACTTTATTTCAAATAGTTATAAATCTAAAAGTTACATATAATTAGAGAACGAGGTGCGTACGTTAGTCTCTTACACAGGTGCAATCCAGAAGACCTCACGAAGTCGTTGCTGTTCGAGCTGTCAGTTGTCAAAGTTAAATGTCATACATACATATTGTTTAGATACATATGAATGTCATACATACATTTTGTTTAGGTACATATCAATAACGGTCTTCGAGTAGGTAATATTTGAAAGTCGCGCCGTAATACCTTCCGGATTTATTGCCTGCAGTATCTCTACCGCTTCTCTTATTGCCAAAATTTCAGCTTGAAAATCTTACAGTGGTCCGGCAGCTTTAAGGACCTACAAATTTCGGGTTCAGAGCAATAATTCGCAGGTCCTACACCTACGTCCATTTTCGAACTGTCAGCGTAAATAAATGCATCCCATTTTCTACTACCTATGCTCCCATATGCCTACCATCGAACTCTATTTCAGACCTCAAGTGCTAGATCACAGACCAAGTCTCTTCACCCTGTCAAGGATTACGCTGTTCTACTATGAAGACGCGTCCTCAATCCAAGCTGAGCTGCTGCATAAAGCTTTGCGGCAGTTTCAAACGCATTGTTCTTAGCTACCACCTAGCTCCGCTGGTTGCGTATTTAATTTTGTGTGGAAAGTCATTGTCCTCAAGGCATCCGATATGTTAACCGTTGAGAGCCTATAAACGCTCTCCAGTCTTTTTTAAGATATGTTTTCTTTTACGTTACTGTGCACCCCACTAATACTCCGTAGATAGTGGCCATGAATATACAATCTGAAAGAGTAGTGGAAAGGTCCCAAGTACAGTAATGCCGCTGCGCGGGGTGAACCCTTGCCTAAGAAAGTTTGCTTCGACAAATTGTTGAAATCTCCGTTACGAAGGGGCGCTACCTAAAAATCTCAGTTCAAAAGATCCAATTAGACACTCAGTAGGATAAGGACTTTGGCTAAGCAATTATCAGCCCTTCTGCACGGACCCCATAACGAGTATATGCTTTTGAAAAATATATTCCAAACTCTCTTATGAAGCTGAGTTTGTTTCTTACATCTTAACTTTATGTAATTGCGCTACTCAGCGATAGAGACACCCCGTCCACTTCTTCGTTGTTGGCATGCATGAGTTCTACAACAGCATAGCAAGTATTTGTTCTCCAAACTGACCCGTATGGAAGCGTAGTTAGTCATTTAATTGAATATTTTGAACCGGAAGTGCATAGCATGGCTTTAACTGTTTATTTAATGAATGAAATGTATTCATATTTTACCAGAAAATTAAGTTGTTTAATGCAGAGAGATTTGTGAGGAATAGTTTGAGCGGAAATAGTGATACATACGCAGAGTGGCCTTCGGAGAGCTTCCAGAGATAACCAAGGAAGTTAAAAAAACGAGAAATCAATTTAGAAAATAGGAAGAAGACAACAAGCGACTTTATAGGCCGATTTAGTTATCTGATTGACTCTTAGCTGATGATCTTCACGGCGGGCAATATACTAGATTGTATTAAGAAAAGGTTATCTTTACTTAAAAAAAATCTCTTCACATTAAATTCTTTTCAATCATTTTTTTGCAAACATATTTTATGTCACATCCCTAGTAAACATATACCCCGCAATAAAATGACGCGGTCACCCAATTTGAGCTATCTTTTTTTTCAAATTTACTTTAATAATTTTTTTTTTCATAAATTATAGCTTCTTGTCTAACAAAATCATATAAATCCAAATTTCAAACTTTGTACAAAAATTAAAAAAAAAAAACAATAAAATTTCATTAAAATTTCGCCGTTTTTTCACAATGTTCCGAAAATGTTCGGATATGCAGTTTTATAGCCAATTTAATTCTAGTACAATAAAATGTAAAATTGAAGTGTTTACAAAATACCGTTGATTTTTGGCAATTTTTTTTGTTAACTGTGTTGCGCATTTTCTTTCATATCAAATAAAATGCGAACTTTCGTTATATGGAAGAAAATGTATAAAACCGTCAACAAAAAAAATTTGCCAAAAATCAACGCTATTATGCAAACACTTCAAACTAGCACAATTTTCTGAAAATTCTAAATTAAAAGTGTGAAATTTCGATGAAACTTTGTTGATTTTTTTTTAATTTTTTTACGAAGTTTGAAATTTGGATTGACATGGTTTTTGTTAGACAATGAAGTATAATTTTATAAAAATGTAATTAAAATTGATTTGAAAAAAATATAAATACCCCAAACCGGGTGACCATATCATTTTGTCGCGGGGTGTACATACATATGTAATGAAAGTTCACATGTGCTTACTCTTAAAAAAATGAAATACCTCAACGAGTATTCATAATTGCACTGAAGAACACCATCATCATCTGCTACATTCTTCCGCTTTTTCGCTGGACTTATGTATAGCCAACGTTGCACAGTGCGACCGAAATCCAAAAAGTGAGGCCAAAATTCGAATCTTTAAAGAAGTTATTCGCAGTGTCGTACTAGCTGGTTTTCGGGGTCGCTAATTACGAATCCGCTGTCAGAATAGCAAAATTCCAAATGGCGGATGGAATATGCCGTTTGGTCATGCGAAAAATTTGAAAGTTTTTCCGAGTTGCAAATTTTTTAAATCATCAGAAGATTTAGTAGTAACTGTAAATAAATTTGGGAAAAGAACAAATATTTTTTAAATCGTCTCAAAATTGTTTGTTAAAATTAAAAAATACGCTCGGTGTCATAATTATAGGCGCACCACATATTGACAGGTTTTAACAATTTATATTTTTGTTTTTTAATTTTAGTTATTTTTTTTTTATAAAAATGTAGTTTATTCTTTAGCAAAGACCGCATAAATCCAAATTTCAAACTGTGTGCAATATTTAAAAAAAAATTCAACAAACTTACGTTACAATTTCGAGCTTTTTAATTAGATTTCTTAGAAAGATTTTGAGCATGCAGTTTTGTAGCCCACTCGATTTTAGTATAATAAAGTGCAAGTTTAAAATAGCTAGGACCTACCGTTGATTTTTGACATTTTTTTTTGTTGACAGTGTCGGTCATTTTTTTCCATACAAAGTAATAAATAAAAGCGTGTTAAAAAAATATGTTCAAATTGCAATTGAAGATGGCGGCAGCTGAATTTTATTTTATTCAGTAGCTTATACTTTTCTAAGTAACCTCCAATAGGTTTAAAAGCAGCACCCCACAGCGTGTTATAACTGTTTCATTTAACAAATCAAATTTTGTTAAAAAAAATCCAAAAAAATATCCTTCTATTTCTAAATTATTTCCTTTACAGTATTGATACTCGCAAAATTTTTTTACGTATTGTACTAACGTTCAGACGTATGTAGATAACATTTAGTTTTATTGGATTTCCTTACGTTAAAGTACTTTTACACGTTTGTAAATGTTCTTTTTTAATCTACAATAATGTTGTGCTTGGGCGAAGGCCACATTCCGACTGAAAATAAAGAGATGACTTAGGGTACTGGCCGTAACTGTGAACGTTTTTCGTTTCTTAGAGGATCCCTTTAGCCAACTCAATGATGAAAACTCCTCATCTAGAAACTTTTTTTTCCGAATTTTAGCCGCACTTTTGGCTTTCGGCCGCACTGTGCGTTGTTGCATCTGATTATTCTCACTTTTTCGTACTTATTTATTTATCTATGCATATATGTGCAAATACTCAAGTATCTAAGTATATAACCATATTTGTAAGTTCATATGTGTGTATGTAGATTAGGGTGCAACATCAAAATCATAAAAGTTATTATATTTTAAGGCCTTCACCAAAATATTTGCGAAAAATATTAAGATTTACGTGAGCTGGACCGATTTGAAATTATCTCCAAAAATTTAGTTTTTTTAAATAAAACTAGCTTTGAAAAATATGTTTTACAAAAAATCACCTCAGATGATAGAAGAGTTTAAGCTGAACAGGTCTGCATAAAAATATTTAAAAACTTTATCAACGGAATCAAAATAATGAGATTTTTGGAGGTATTTTCAAATCGGTCCAGCACACGCAAATTTTAATATTTTTCCGAAAAATTTTGGCGGAAGTCTTAAAATATCTATAATGAATTCTATAATTCCGGTGGAAAACGGCATTTTTTTTTTTGATGAGGCACCCTAATGTAGGTGCATGCACATTCATAAATTCGCTTTAGTTCGGTTCGTTCACTGTCTGCTGCGCACAGCCGCAAACTTATGAATACATAAATGAAAATATTCATAGCTAAATATTCACATGCTTACATATGTATATATGTATGTATATAGGAGTATTAGAAGCAACCACAAATTCATATTAGATCTACTACAACAAAACCAAACTCAGCGCCACTGAACCGCACCGAGCTCGAATGGATGGTGATGGCCGCTGCAACCGCCGCGTGCTTTTAGCCACTAATTCACTTGCAATTATTTCGTTGGCGTTGTTAGCGTGCAGAATGTTCTAAATCCCTGAATAAATTAACCGATATTATTAACAATAACAGAGATCGGCTTGGTAATATTTGCAGTTGGCAGTTAGCAGGCAGCTAAGTAACTGGCTTGCTCGCGCTTCATAAATTTTTGGCGCCCGAATAAGCTTTGCGTTAGTGCAATGAATATGTGAACATATATGTACATATGTAGTTATGTATGGGTGTACATTTATGAATACGATTATACTCGAATGCATACTTATTAGAGAACGACCGAACTTCGGCTCCGGCTTCGGTTTCGGCCATGTTCGGCCACAAAAGTTCGGTTCGGTTTCGGTTCGGCTTCGGCAAAAAAAACCGAATTTTGGCCGAACATTAAGTATTAAATTATTACTACATGTACACATGCCATAACAAGTTTTTAATGCTATTTTTACAAAAATACTTATAAAGTATATGTTATTTGCTGAAATTTATGTGATTGAAACTTAAGTGTGTACCTTTTTTGCTTTTTTTCTCAATAAGAATACTACATTTTTTAAAAATCATTGCTTGTTTATTACTTGGGCACTTGAAAATGTTCGGTTCGGCTTCGGTTCGGCTTCGGTCGAAATTGGCCGAAGTTAGGTTCGGTTCGGTTCGGCCTTTAAAATCGAGGTTCGGTCGTTCTCTAATACTTATGAACACATTACTGTACAGACGATCCCCGCAGCTGTGCATGGCTGTTTGTATGGAAACATTAGAATCCATGAACTCACTCAGTAATCAAAGTTTAGCAGCTGTGCGAATTCATAATTTTTACTCAGCACTAGACTACATTATTAGAAGCTTCTGCCTTTTCGCGCCATTTACGTTTATATTTCGCGCCAAAAAAACTCAACTAAGCGTAAAAAGAAGTTAACCGGAAAATGGATGGAGACCTGCTGATAAACATTTTCTTCCGGAAAGATATATGTACCTCATGCTTGGTGGTAAAAGTTCATCTACTAGCCTTTGATTTTACATAATTATAGCTACATACAAAGATTGGTTTGATCTTAAACGGCATCCATCTAGTGTACCAGCTTTTTGCTAAGGTAATACTCTCATACACGCTTATAATTATACATCTAATTTTGGGACAGAACTTACCGCTCTCAAATTTCAGTAAGTATACATGAAGATGACTCCAATGGCTAAGTCAAATTTCTTCCGAGGCAATAATGAATTAGCTCTTTTCGTCAACCAATATAGAGAATCCCTTTCAGCTAGGACTGCAGTCAGCTGCACCATCGAATTCCACGTCAAACTTTCTATAGACAAGACAAGGCCTGATCGCACTGCCAATAGCTCTATGTTACAAGATCGACGCGAGTAGAAATACTGAGAGCGTAATAACAACTTCCTATTTAATTTATACTCAGCCTCTAAGGTCGAAATCGATCGATTCGCTCAAGCGCAATCAGCTCGACACATCGGTCGGACAATCGTGCTTGAGGTTTGAAAAACTTCATAATCTGGCTACCTGTGCTAACCCACGTGATGAACCATCTGTATTGATAAAATCTTTTAATTTGTGACCGCGTACCTTTATTAGCATTAAAACAGCTACTTGCGCCGTTCTTCTGGGTTCACCTTCGCTGTCCTTGCGTCTCCTATGGACGTTCGAGATGGCGAAAGTCAACATCATTACAGGAACTACAGTTCGTTTCATCTGATGGAGGAATCATGGAAATCCTTCCGCACTTGAGCCAAAAACAAAGAAACGTTGCTGGTTTATGTTAAAAACAGGGACGGAAAATAATCATTATTTTTTTAAATTTGAACCAAAAAAATCAACTATGTAGTTGTAATCGTCGTAAAACAATTTTAACTATACTCACGTATTAGGGTTCGGAAATCCTACTGTAATTTACAATGATTTTTATTTTTCGAGTTTAACCAATAAAAATTAAAAATAATAATTAATATTTGAGTTTTATTTGTTTGCTCAAAGATAATAATTATTACTAGATTTTTATTTTTTCGATCAAAAATAATAATTATTATTGAGTTTTATTTTTTCACTTAAGTATAATGATCATTCAAAAAACTCAAAAACTAAACTGTCATCATTTCCAACGTATCTTCCTCAGAGGTAGCCACACCCTAACAAAGGGGATAAGTCGTAAAATTTTTAGGTCAAAATTTCAGTTCCTTACGTCTGTATGGCCTTTCAAGTTTTATAAATAATCATAAATTTTAAGTAGAAAAATAAAACTCAATAATAATCATTATCCCTGAGCGAAAAAATAAAAATCAAACACGAATGATCAGCCAGCCTACCATCTCAAAAATCGTAATAACGTGGTCTTCAAGCATATTTTGTAGTGATGCTGGCAGCAAAACGCGAATAACACTCGGATAACTTGCTCCTGGATACAGTATCCCAAATTAACTCCGTTTGGTATGAAGCGTGTGCCCGGCGTTTGGAAAAGGATGTTTCAAATCATCTCCTCATATACCTTATGTCCCTATTCGTTTCAACCCTATTGATCTGGCGGTGGGTTATATCTGGTTGCGGGCCGATCAATACCTGGTGTGAGGCCATTTCTGCATACTCAACTAAACACGAATCGCCTTAATCGCTCAGGTGGGGTCAACTATAAAGGAACTCCACCGAGCCTTTCCATAAAGTTAGCCGGGTGCATGCCCTCTTAGATTTGCTGTAGTCAACTTCGCCAGCCGTTGTATTCACTTGTGTAGATTTACATTTCAAAATTATTTGTATTTTGTATTTAAATACTCTTTTACAAGTATTTTTAACATCTCTGGTGCTAAAAGCGCCTGATAGATGGCTTGAAAAAACCGCCTATAGGACCAAAGTATTTCCAACTAATGACAGAGCGAAATTTTGTAATGCGCCACAACTTGAACCAGACAGTGACGCCAATATTCGTTAGGCCACAAGCACACAGCGTGCTGTTAGCTGAGCTGAGCGCTGAACTTATAGCCTTAAAGTATGAATACTCAACTTGAATTTTTAATTCTTTCTAAGTTGAGTAATTCTTCTGCATATTCATACCAGTGCATCGATCGCAGATAGCGCGTGCTCAGCGCAATTTACAACTTATTAGCAAACTTCGCAATTACTACAGCAACAATTGCACTAAAAACAATAAATAGAATAGCAACAGCAATGTAGACACTGTTGCAACAATACTGAGAATTACCGTAATGCATTATAAATGAATCGAAAGACCACAGCAGGGATCATTGACCAGAAGCCAGAGGCTAGTATCAGAAAATGAAAAAAAAAAAATGAATAAATACAGCAGCAAGACAAAAGCACACACGGTCATATTTATATGTTTGTATGTATGTATGTACATATATGAATTTATGTGCACAATGCCGAAGGGGAGCAACGCAGTTACAGAATGCAAGCATGCTACGTTTATTTTATTTTTTTAATATTTTTTTTTTGCAATATTAAACTACTAAAAGTGCAAATGAGTATATACTTAAATACATACATACATATGTACATCTACAGCTGCTTACTACTTCATTTATGCGTTTTTTCACATCTATCTATGCACATTTATGCAGAGATCTACTTATAATGATGTTGGCAAGTAGCAGTAATTTCCACTTGGCTATGAGCGAGTGTGTGTGTGTGTGTGTGTGTGTGTGTGTGTGTGTGTGTGCATTTAAACACAGCAGTGCACCGGCTGCATTGCCATTCGCCTCTGGTTATTAAACACATTCCCCCGGTCTTTGATGCGGATTTCAATTTGCTTGAAATTTCCATTTTTCATAAGCCATTTATGCCTGTCTGTTTGTTTTTGGTCAGTTCAGTTCAGTTCAGGGGCCGCCGACTAGGCTAGGGCTATCACAAAACCTACACGGTTAGAAATATTGGAATATTTTTTAGACCTTACTTCGGTTTAAAGCAAATTTTAGACTTTTAAGGTTTTAATTTAAAATTTTAGGAAGTTTACTGCAAAAAGTACATTTTCAAGGTATAAGTTTTAAACTTTCACTATACTAAAGAAAAATTAATTCTCCAAAGCTGTAAATTTTAGGCTTTCTTTGCTCTAACAATCACATTTAAAATCCTAAGCTATGAATAGGAAACCTCTTTTGGATTAAAAATAATATTTGGCCTTTTCAAGTATTAATTCTGAAATTTTCTTGGTCTTAAATTAACCCAGTTCGCCAAAGCCAAAACTAAAACGCAAATAATTGCTTTTCTCACAAGTGTCGACTGTGGCGTCGTGTGAAGGCTACTGCTTCTGGTTCTGAGATCGCAGGTCGAGTCCAATTGGAGGTAAGACTTTCCAAATTAAATCAATGTTAGTTAAGTTGAATTATTTAAATTTAAATATGTAAAATGAAAAATACGTGAATTTAATTTCATTTGGAAATAAACCTAAATATTTTCTCATCAGAATTAAATTAAAAAATATTATTTTAAAGAAAATTTTAAAACTATAATAAAAAACATGAATTAAAAAAATTTAATAAAAAAAAAATCACTGCACCAGGATTTGAACCTTGGATCTCTGGAATCGAGCACTAGTGCTCAGCCATTGTGACTGTTGGAGCGGCGCCATCAAAATGACATATTTATTCCCTTCACGGACTTAAAAAATAGTCGGACTCTGGACTAAAATTTAAACCTCAAAAGACTAAAGGATGTTTGCATTTTCCAAAGTGTCCTATATACAGGCCAAAAAAGTTTAAATTTTAAGCCAAAATTTTTAACCGTGTAGTACAGGCAGAAAAATTAATGCAAGCTTTTTAGATATTTTATTTATACTTATGCAACAGTGATCATCCCAGCAGGAATGCCAATTGCAACACGAAATGGGCGCATCTCAAGTAGCCTCCTTCCTCGCTGCGCGTGCTCATAACTTGCTTCAAATGTATGTATGTATGTACGCATGAACAAAATCATGTGATTATGTATGGCAGTTGCTTACATAATAGAAATGCACATATCGGTTATGCCCATACACTGCCTTCATTCATTTTTTCATGCATTCTGATTAAATTCCCTGATTTATGCTCCCATTTCACTCATTTTAGATTTCTGCAGCCATCACTTACAAATGTACATGGGCTACCTGTTGTTCGTGTGCGCACCCTTTGTGCTCATTTGATGCGCATGCGCGCGCACACATAACTTCAATTCAATTCCCGTTACATTTCCATTGCAATGGCATACAGTTCGTTTGCAGCGCCCAACTTGTTTAATCTCAACATCCAAATGTTGTTTTTTTTTCTTACTTTGCTGTTCCTCCAATTGTAATGCCCAGCCCCAATCATTTGTTTATGAATTGTTAATGCGCTACATCGCCGCTGTAACAAACAAACAAACAAAAAAAAAACGTAAAACAGCAGCGTCTGCAATAATAATAGCAATTATTTGTGTTCACACATGCGCAACATTGTTTTATTGTTATTTGTTTGTTGTTGTCTTTGAAATTCATGGTTCCCGGTCGATTGCAATTTTAATTTGACATTAATTGAACGAATGCGTTTGAATTGCATTCCATTGAGGCGTATAAAAGTGTTGGAGCTAATAGCGATGTGTCTAATGGGGCCACCCATATGCAACGATATACATAACTTGGAGGTTGGAAGATGTATTAATCAGTTGGTAACCAATTTGGAGTGAAATAATTCGAAATTATTCGAATGGCAAAAAGTGAAATGTGCCAAATTATGGGCAATTTGTATATGATAATACTAGCGGAATATATTTAATTTCTGTAGTTTAGGCATATGGCAACCCTATTTAAAAGTTTGTATTTGTTACCTAAAGCGCTGAATCTAGCCTTTAAAATTGTGTTTTACTCATTAAATTTGACAGAGTATTATGGAGGATATAGAACTATATTGGCCGGATACAGTGCTTTTAGTTGCTTAAAACCACTTTTTTTTAAGAAATAGGTAAATTTTAACAACGCGACTGTTTTTCGCATGTGGGCTTCACCTCTTCAAAATGAGTTATCAATCCTTGAGTTTGATAAAATATTTAGGGAGATATTATGTTTTAACACAAAAATAACTTTAAGAAATGCATAAGCATGTATACCACATTTCACAAAATGTTTACATTATCGGAAAAAAAGTTCATTTAGAAAAATTTAATTTCGAAAAAAGTGTATGGCATATTCGAATTCTAGGTTCGCGAATTCAAATTCTACGATTGATTCTTAGCTAATATGGTGAACAAACTAAATACCAAAAATGACTTTGACCCTTCCAATTTTTAAAAGAAAAATCAATGTATTATAATTTTTTCTGAACCAAATTAATTTTTCATTTACAAAATTTTGTGTTTTCTTCATATTTAAGAAACTACTTAACAAAACCGTGTAAAAACGTCGAAAAAAGTTACAATATACTGCTTTTTCTTTTGAAAATTGCGAGGGCCAAACGTCATTTTTGGTATATATGTAGTTTGTTTGCAATTTTTGCTAAGAATTAATCCTTCGAAAATTTTGCTCCGAACAAATTACACCGCCCTAATGTATATGTAGCTATTTATGTAGATAATGGTCACGAATAAGTTATTTTATAAAGCTTCAAATCCTATATCCAAGTAAAAGCACAGAAAAGTGTAGGTAGTCTCTGATTTAAACGATCCTCCGTCCGGTCCTTAGAGAGCAGCGGTACATAAATAAATTGGGTGTGATGCCAAATTAACGCTGACGCGAAGCAAATAGCGGATCACAAATTTAGAGCTAAAAGCGCTAAACGCACATTTATCGTTCAGTATAAACGACCTATTCTTTACTCTTCCTCTACACAGAGAAAAGTCCGCAGTTACAATAAAACGCTTACTCTTAAATTTCCACTCCCGTTTACCCTAGGTTTGTTAAAAAACCGGTGTTTCTAAAAACCCGTTTCTCATTTTATATTACGTTAATCATCTTTTTCAATCTTTTTTTTTTAAATTAAGGTACCAACCGTTTTTTTTTTTCTTTTTAAACCAAAAACCAAAAATTCGGTTTTAACATTCCCCAGCAATGTAATATAATTATTTCGTATATCTTCGAGACAAGTTTTAAATTTTATGGCATAAGTGACTACTCTATTTTTTTGCTGATCTGGTAGTTACGCAAAATCGAAGTCGATTGTGTGGATACTATTTTGACAAAACGCCATTAAAAAGTATTAAAATTATGGGCGCCTACAAAGAAGAGCAGTTCTTTTTGGCTACATTTCACAGAAAAAGTTTTTGTTTGTGAATTGAAGTTTGTTTTTGTATAAATATGTCAAATATTTTATTACATTTCTTATTGTTGAAAATGAAATTGTCCAATAAAATAAGAAAAAATGGTTGTTTTAATTCATTTGCGTTACACAGCAGTAAGTAAATTTATATACGAAAATTTAAAAAAAGAAAAAATTATTTGGTATCCTTATATCCTTATAATAAGTATATATGTATACATATACGATGACGATTTTTTAGTTTTGTGTGTTTTTGTAGGGTTTTTTATATTTCATTTTTTTTTTCGGTGAACCGAAACGATCAAGTCTTTGATCTAGTTTTTTAAAACGGTTTAAAACCTGAAAAAAAATCGCGTTTAATGAAAACCGTTTTTTTTAAACGGTGCTCATCCCTTGCTTACCCAATTTCTTGCTTGAATAAGACTTGCTAGACTTTTTGGGCATCTGCGAACTTCAGTTCTGAGTAGAGGAACAAAACTACTATCAAAATATTTCTTTACATTGTTACTTATGTCAGTTGCTTGCATGTCAACTTCGAAGCAATGTACCAAAGCTGAACAAATAGTCTATGCAGACCTTACAGGCTGATTTGTCTCTTCCTGTGTAGTTTTCGAACAACCTTTATGACAACAGAAGCCTCAAAGAATTGTGTTCAAAGACAGTCTCGGCATCAAGCGGGACTTAGCTGACGACATTGGTGCATTGGTCTGATCAGCACGGAACGTTATGTACATACACACATGGTTAGGATATAAGGGGCTGATTTTATTAAAGAAACAACATTGATTTGCTGTTACGCTAGGTTCTTCAGAATCAAAACGTTATCTGTGACACATTGACAATGAAACGAAACTAGCTATCGATCTACATTTTCCTGTAGATTGCTTCTGACTTGAGCGCGAAACTCTTCACTTATGAAAGTGGCTTTTGGCTTCGCCGTCCGTTAGTCTTGAGCACGGACCACCAGCTTATTTATGATCTCGGTCTTGGCGAATGGAATATAATATCTTATGGTTGTGTGACCACCACTTAGCTACCGGATGGGACTTTGTACGAAGAGTTTTGTCTTAACTGCTTTCTGAGACTATGACTCTTCATCAGAGGGACTGTATTTCTCTCAACATTATGGTGATGACTGTAGGGCTGTGGTGGAGCGTGCGGGTCTGCTCAGCGCCGTCGATCCAGAGTTAGCAAATGCAGACTTTTTAAAATTGTAAAATCGTGGAAACCCATGCTATCCTGGATTCTTTGAAAGCGTAAGTCGACACGTTTTTGGCAAAGAACCCACCGCGCCTTACGTTTTGATATAAGAGTAGACAGCATACAGCATAACTTGGGTATCCAAAACGAATCCATGTTCACTAGTGTACCGCTGATTTGCATAGATGAACTGCCCGGCAAAATCGATAAGAAATGCAATAAAAACAGATTTGTCTCAACGCAAAAATTGTCTTTAAAACTTCCAACTGACCCATTCTAAACAAGTTCAAAGTTAAAACAAATGCGAACCGCGTCAGTTGGAGATGATCTAATTTACTACATCAAAACATGTTGAATTCTTGACTAAAAGGTGTTAGAAACTAACAGTAAAGTAATTAAACAATTCCCAGCCTTAAATTCGTATAATCACTCAGTGCGCTGAAGACATTTGATAGACAAATGTTGGCGAGGGTGAGGCAAGCTTGCCATTTGTGTTAGTGAAATTGCCCAATCAAGCCAAAATGACACCAAAGCAAAGGCTACTAGATACTCGTAACTAACAAGCATTGTATATAGCAGCAACAACAGCCGCCAGCCACCACAGTGAAGGCGAAAAGAAGTCGAACCAGAACAGCGCCGCAAGCGACGTTCTGTAAAAGAGGAAATAGAAACAAAAACAAATACTGCTAAGCGCAATTACAAAATACCGCAAAATACATGGTAAACAACCACACAGCAAACTAGCTAACGCTAGTGGGAAGCAGCTGGTGGCATTACCAAATAAATATGCAGTTAAATGTGGCAAATGTGGCAATTGGGTGCTGCAACGGTTTCAAGCTAAAAGTTTTTACTACTCTCCATTTGGTTGTTCTTGTTTTTTTATTTTTTTGTATGTTTGTTTCTTTCACTTTTTACTGCCGAAAGCATTATACAAATTAAAAAATCAACTTGCCACACAGAACGCACAGCAACGAAGTCAGCGAAATGAATAACCCAGAAATAAATAAACCCAACCAAAACAACAACAGCAACAGAAGAACACACAAAATTCGCCTCATGAAAAAAAGTGAGACAACAGACCTGCTGTGGGCCATCTACCGCAAAGTGAAACCAGAAGCAGTTAAATATATTATTCACAGCACAAAACGGTGGCACAGTGGCAGCAGCCAGAACCTTTTGACCCTGATTTTGGTACGAGTAGCCACACACTTGCGGGGCGTACTAAATGAGCGCGCTGAGAGTGAGTTGGTTGAGCAATTTAATTTGTTTGCGATTGGGCTGCGTGGCTTGTGCGGGTACCTGGCTCTAAGTGTAGCAATTTCCATTTTAACACTAGGCAATTTAGATAGGTGCACGCTGTTGGCCATCGAAAAATCGGTGCTGCCCATGGTAACAACGAGCGGTAGTTTAATTGTGGCATTTGACGCGTATCATGTGTGGTATGTGGCAAGTGGTATTTAAATTTCATTTGGTTAGATGTGTATGGGCAAGTAAAGAATGGGTGAAAACTGACGAAATGACCATTCGTGCCTGAAGGAGTCTGCGGCTATGAATTAGGTAGACTTGGAGAATTAGTTTTAAATTGCTTGAACTCATTTTTTGACAGTTTGCTTCACTTCTAACACATTTTTCAAGTGCAATTTGTAAAACGTCAGACATGACAGGCGTAGCAACAACAGTTAAATGGCAGCTCCCTCATGAATTCATACCTGTTGGCAGTCCTTTGGCAGTATAATACTTTGTTGCAGTGACTGTGATTAACTCACCAAGAGGGGAGACCAGTATGTTTGCATGTATGTATTTTTAAAAAACAATTTTATTCAAGCAAAAAATGGTGGGTAGGCGCTGTGGGAAGTTTTTTTACATGGCAGTTGAGAAGTGCACGTGCAAAAATTTCATAAATATAATGAAGGAAATTTTTGCACATGCAGCATTACATAGCATGCATTTAGGCGCTTGGTGTTAGCAATCGTGTCTAAACAGACTGAGCTCCATATCTTCTATGTAGGTGGTTTAGAACTTCAAGCAGTTATCTTAAAGTTGATAGCAAAAATAATAAAAGCTAAAATTTAAACTCCGCGGGCAACTGATGTCCACTCGGAGAGTTCCTATGGAATTTTAGTTAAATACGAGCCGCCTAGTTTACACCTTAGTCTAACGAAAGTAGGGCAGCTGGGAAGAAAGTGCTGGAATAAATCCACCACCAAGCAGCTAGGGGCCTGAGGCAATGATTAGTCACACCGCATGTGTTCGTATTTATTGGATCCAACCTCGTTAGTTTCATGTACAGCCCATTCCCTGGACCAGAATTAGCATAATTCGGAGGTTTTTAGAGGCAATGGAGAGAGAGAGAGCGATCCTACGACCCCGATTGCCGCTTGGTCATCAGCGTTAATATTTATACTTCTAAATGGTTTTACACTACCACGTAGCCAGTTGGCTGTCTCCTGCCACGATGGCCACGTCTGTTTGGAATATGCTGAAGAAATTCGGCAGCCCAAAGCTGAGGTTAACGGAGAGTTCCTGACAGAGCATACGTCATATTATAGACATACCACCTCCAACTGCACGGTTCGACTTCGACCGATCCCTGAATACGTCTACTATACCTCTATTCCAGATGTTTCTACTCTAACACGCACTTCATGGAGATATGTGTATAGTGAAGGATCCGTTCGGAGACCACGTCGGTACACTTCGATTAATTTCTTACGGTTTGAAGGAAAACTTAATTATCATTCGTCTGATGGCGTAGGCGAACTGCAATGTCTATGGGCCGATTTCTCCAACTCAGCTTAACTTAGTTTAGCCATTTTTTGGACTTATGCATTATGCATATGGAGCCTCCGTCCATCGCAGAGTGGAGAGAGGCACACTTCACAAGGAGGCCAACAGGTGGAGTTGTAAAAGATAGGCTGTTAGGTTATTGCCTATGCCGACACTCTGTATGCTCCCAAGCAGGGAAACTTAAAGTTGCTGTTACATTTCGTTTGCTATTCACCAGGAAACATAAGGGCCTACTTTCCTTGATAGGTAGCGTACCACATGTGCTCACTGATAGGGTCGAGTGATTGGGCGTTATTCTGGAAAGGAAGCTCTCCTAGTAGCCAAATATTGTCAAGTGAGTAAAAAGGACTTCAGTTGCTCTATACTTTTGTAAAAGTGGGATGAGGTTAGATCTCTCTCCAAATGTAAACTACTGGCTGTATGAAGGCATAATCTGTCCAATGATGTTGTATGGGACCTTTGACTGGTGGAATTCACTAGCAAAGTCTATTTTAGCGAAGAAGTTAGAAAACGAGTAAAGGACCAACTTTATTGGAATCAACACGATACACGGACCTCCTTTGCTCTAACACTTATGTAACTTAATGTTTAGCCTGGTACCCATAGGGCTGGTTTCTCCAATAATACCTAAGCTCTACCCAGAATTGCAGGAGACGACGGTAAAGCGGTCGACGGTTACCCGCTGTCAAATTTAAAACTCACGGAGACATATGGAATGGCACATAATTGCGACGGCAGCGTTTTTACCGCCGCCGTTTTTCGGTTGATATACATTTATTTCGATTTCTACCGTCCAGCGGAGACGGCACAGGTTTGATTGAGTATTGATTGATCTGACTGTCACTTAAATTAATTTCAGTTTTATATTTGAAATGATTGAAATATTCTCATAAATGAAGTGGATGAGAAGCTTATCGAAGAAGTGAGGAAATACGGGTCGCCGTCGTCCGCCGCAATTGTGTTTACTCTGACGGATTTCACTGCGGCAACTGAACCGTTGCTCACTTACCGCGGACCACTTTACCGTCGTCCGCCGCAATTCTGGGTAGAGCTTTAGGCTTAATCTTATTCATAATTTAAGTTAGCTGCGATTTTGCTCTAAGCTTTTTTTCAGTTTCTCCAACTGAGCGACTTAATGAAGATAAGTTAAGTCAAGAATAAGCTGATTAAAAAATAGGCTAACTTTTGGCTTAGGTTAGCCTAGATGGTGAAAATGCATAAGTCCAAAAAATGGCTAAACTAAGTTAAGCTGAGTTAGAGAAATCAGCCCATAGACATTGCAGTTCGCCTACGCCATCAGACGAATGATAATTAAGTTTTCCTTCAAACCATAAGAAATTAATCGAAGTGTACCGACGTGATCTCCGAACGGATCCTTCACTACACACATCTTTCCATGAAGTGCGTGTTAGAGTAGAAACATCTGGAACAGAGGTATAGTAGACATATTCAAGGCTCGGTCGAAGTCGAACCACGCAGATGGAGGAGGTATGTCTATATGACGTGTCTCTGTCAGGAACTCTCCGTTAACCTCAGCTTTGGGCTGCCGAATTTTTTCAGCATATTCCAAACAGACGTGGCCATCGTGGCAGGAGGCAGCCAACTGGCTACGTGGTAGTGTAAAACCATTTAGAAGTATAAATATTAACGCTGATGGCCAAGCGGCAATCGGGGTCGTAGGATTGCTCTCCCTCTCCGTGGCCTCTAAAAACCTCCGAATTATGCTAATTCTGGTCCAGGAAATGGGCTGTACATGAAACTAACGAGGTTGGTTCCAATAAATACGAACACATGCGGTGCGACTAATCATTGCCTCAGGCCCCTAGCTGCTTGGTGGTGGATTTATTCCAGCACTTTCTTCCCATCTGCCCTACTTTCGATAGGCTAAGGTGTAAACTACGCGGCTCGTATTTAACTAAAATTCCAGAGGAACTCTCCGAGTGGACATCAGTTGCCCGCGGAGTTTAAATTTTAGCTTTTATTATTTTTGCTATTAACTTTAAGATAACTGCCTGAA
>JAPVRG010250151.1:0-12673 GCA_029783565.1 Rhagoletis cerasi
ATCAGCTTCCAGAAGGGCGATGTGCTGCACGTGATTTCGCGCGATGATCCCAATTGGTGGCAGGCGTATCGCGAGGGCGAAGAGGACCAAACGCTGGCCGGTCTCATACCTAGTCAATCGTTTCAGCATCAGCGCGAGACTATGAAGTTGGCCATTGCCGAGGAGGCGGGGTTGGCGCGTAGTCGCGGCAAGGATAGCAGCAAGGGTGCGACGCTGCTGTGTGCGCGCAAGGGACGAAAGAAGAAAAAGAAGGCCAGCTCGGAAGCGGGGTGAGTATCCAAAATCTAAGAAATTTGAGGTTAAGTGCTAATTTTGTTTTCTTATTGTTCAGTTATCCGTTATACGCCACGACTGCGCCCGACGAAACGGACCCCGAGGAAATACTCACCTACGAAGAGGTAGCCTTATACTATCCACGTGCCACACACAAACGGCCCATTGTGCTGATCGGGCCCCCGAATATCGGACGTCACGAGCTGCGCCAACGTCTGATGGCCGACTCGGATCGCTTCTCGGCGGCAGTGCCACGTAAGTTTTGGGGAAAATAAGTAATCGTTGCAGTAAGTTTGCTCGGCGGGCGGGGCTCGGCTGTAGAAGGGTAGATTTCTCATTACTTCCGATTTTTCATGATTTTAGAGTTTACAAAAAATAATTGTTCTTATTTTGAGTTTGTGCATTGTATCACGGAGCTGAGTTCGTAAGCCGATTTTCGTAGTGATTTTAATTTATTGAATTTCGTAACATAATCTTTTAATTTAATTATTCTTTTTAATTTTTCTTCAATATTTTTAATTTATTTTATCACTTCTTTATTTTTTTATTACTTGCCTAAAAATGTTTTTGTTCGCGAGATTTTTTAAACACTCGCCTTTTTATCAAAAAATTTCCTGTTTCGTTTTTGCTTTTAGTTTTCTATTTGTTAGAGGAAAAACTGAAAAAGGGTAAATCTGCAAAAATATACAAGAAATCAAATTGCACTCTTCATTAAGAACGAGTTGAAAAAAATAGCTAGAAATTTCAGTAATCGCAACCCCATTCCGTCCCACTATATAAATACCTATTTTTGCCTTCCATCTGCTTTAATTTTTCTGACAAACATTCGCGCGCAGCAGTAATTAAGCGGCAATTTCCTTGCGCTCTACTTAGCACACAGATACATATGGCAGCCTGCCCTAAAATCCGTTCGTAGCCTTGCAAGGCGCGCGCCTAGCATCTTCGAATATAAGAGTATGTGTCTAGTGTGTTTGTGTGTAGGCTTGTGCCACTAACGACTTAATTGCTGCATCCAAAGCCAAAAAATTTCACCTCCAAGTCAATCGTCAACATCCTTGGCTTATCCTTTGCCCATGCATGCATACTCATATACACTTGTACGCACACATAAGCTGCTTACCACAAGCACTGGACGCTTTTCATATGCCAGCCAATCTGTTTCGCCACGCCGCGCAAGCCGCTTACCAGCTGCTGCTTTGGTCTTACACCACCTCCACCTTCCCTCCCTCTACTCATTTGTTATTCATTCTAACTTGCGGTCATAGATATTTTTTTTTATTTACCTATGCGATCTTCTCTTCCCTCTTCTACTTTTTCTTCTTCTTTGCTCCGCAGATACATCACGTGCGCGCCGCGAAGGTGAAGTACCCGGCGTTGATTATCACTTCATCACGCGCCAAGCCTTTGAGGCGGACATACTGGCACGCCGCTTCGTCGAACATGGCGAATACGAGAAGGCTTACTATGGTGAGTAATTTAAAAGTATTTTACATACACATATACGCTCACTGTGTGTTGCTTGTGTGAGTGCTTTTCATATCCTATGTTTTAAACGAATTAAGTAAATTGCAATTTTCACATATCCTCGCATATCCTCTTTACTCTTCGAATTTCCTCCATCATTGCAGGCACCTCGCTGGAGGCCATACGTACAGTGGTAGCGAGTGGTAAAATATGTGTGCTGAATCTGCATCCGCAGAGTTTGAAATTGTTGCGCGCCTCCGATTTGAAGCCGTATGTGGTGCTGGTGGCACCACCGAGTCTCGATAAACTGCGGCAGAAGAAAATACGAAATGGCGAGCCGTTCAAGGTGAGTGGAAGAAAAATACTTTTTTTTTTATCTTAGCGGTGGACTGTGGACAACTCAGTCTCACAACATCTCTTAGAAAAGTTTATGAATTTAAGATCCAAGTTGCAATCATCTAGCGGCCTGAACTGCTAGTATAAGTCTTAGAATAGAACTCAACAAAAGGTTTTGAAGCGTCCACCGCTTTTCAGGCCTTCATCACTTTATCCAGCTATTAGAAGTGTTTTTGAGTCAGGAAAGCCTTTGCTTGTCTTATACCACCTTAATTCCCTTCTACAATTTGTCGGTTAAAAGCATACAAGTTCATCCCCGCGGATACTCGCATCGCCTTTGGAGTATAGCTATTAAAATTCTGTTGGGGTATCTCCACAGGAATCATATCGGTAAACTAAGCTGGCTCACTTACTCAGCCCGCCAGTATCCAGAAAAGATTGTAGGTTTCTCTCTAAGCTCAATAATTAGTTTCAAAGAAATGTCTAAAGACATTTTTAACTTATCGCGCTATTACAGGGCCTCAAAGCCTATTTATCGAGAGGCAATTAACTCCCTCATAAATCCTTGTACCAGAAATGCTCTTATCGGAGTCCAAGCTGCAAAACTGAAGCTCTGGTTGCCTCAAGCGAGCGTCAGTTAGGTCTGCGCTATGAAACCGAAACGCGCAGTAAAACCGCGAAATAAACCGAAATTGTGAGCAAATCAAGTCTTCTATCTATTGACAATCATACATTTCACTGGTCTAGACGTTAAAATTTAATCTTTTTTGGACTTTTTTGACTACAATCTCATCAAAATTTCCTCATCTTTTGAGTATCATTATTAAATAATCTCGCAACTCTTTCAGGAGGAGGAACTCAAGGACATTATAGCCACTGCCCGCGATATGGAGGCGCGCTGGGGACATCTCTTTGACATGATAATCATAAACAACGATACAGATCGGGCTTATCAACAGCTGCTGGCCGAGATCAATTCGTTGGAACGCGAACCACAATGGGTGCCAGCCAGTTGGGTGCATAACAATCGAGACGAGTCATAAAGTCGAGCGGAATAAGTAAAATGCAAGCGGAATGGATTTGAATGCAGCGGAACAACGAGGTGAGGTAAACAAACAGGGATAGGAATTTGGATAGCTTAAGGGAATTAGAAGCAGCGATAGTCAAGTTGAAAAAGGGAAATGAGAGTTAGAGAAATGAAGGCAATGAGAGTCGCAGTGGTTAAAAGAAAATATTAGTAATATTTAGATTGAAATAGTATTATGGCAGCGGCTAAAGTCGATGAAAGGTCGAGGAAAACTCGAAATGCCAAAAGGCAGCTGCTTTAAACACTAAAATATCGATTTCCAAAATAAAATAGTTTGCAAAACTTTTTCGTTGATGATTATCAATCAAAAAAAAAAAATACCGTCTTATTTTAGATAAAAAGAAATTCGCATAAAGAGCTTTCGTGTCCTCAGCTGCATACCTTTTAATTTCGCTTTCCATAAGCTATTAAATTGTGTCTCTTATATTACTCGCGTTACCAAAAATAAATTTTTTGATTTAAGCCGAAATTTTACCCACACTGCGACACTGTGCCTCGCCGCTTCGTATAGGTTTCTAGCATGGTACAGGATTTTGCCAGGCAAAAGTGGCTGCAGATGCTTTATTTCCAAGCGAAAATGCAATAATTACATATACATATTACATACATACATACACTTATACTTATTTACTTAGAAATACATACATACACACACACATACATAGAAACATATATGTAACTTGTTGATTTAATTGATAAAATTTGACACTTAATTTTGACTTTTATGCGTTGAGAGCGTTGAAATAAATAAAAAATAATAAATTAGAAGAATGAGAAAAGCGGAAAAATTCATTGATAATAAGGCATCTAACTGCGCTTTGTACTTATTAGTGTTTGTAAAAAAATGTTTTATTTTAAATTATATAAAATTAGTTATTTGAGTAAGTGGTCCTTTTCATAGATTTCAAAAAAATTTTAAATGCCGCTATGAAAAAGAGCGTATCTATATTTAAAAAAGGGGTTTTCAGAAGCATTTCAAATTTTTTTGAATTTTTTATGAATTTGGCTGGCTGTAAAAAAATTAAAAATACCAAGTAACAAAGTATCACAAAATAATTTTAATTTACGTTATGTTATGCGCGTACTACCTAGCGCGTAGCAGCTAGCTTCGATTCCTGGTATGCGCAACATCTAATTTAGAAAAAGTTGTCTAACAGGGGTCGCCCCTCCGCAGACAATGGCAAACCTCAGAGAGTGTATTTCTGCCTTGAAAATGCTACTCATAAAAACCATTTGCTGTTCGGAGGTGGCATAAAATTGTTGGGCTCTCCATTTGTGTTATAACATCAGGACGCACACCACAAATCGGAGAAGAAGCTCGGCCAAACGCTTAGCAAAAGTGTAAGCGCCAAAATAATTTTACTATTATTTATGTTATAAAAAATTTCGAGCCCTCAGCGCCAAAATAACGTAAGCGACATTTTTCTCAAAATTTGGTTTTTAATGCGAAAATGCTCCTAGAGCAACTAAATTCATTTCTGCATCAAAAATAAAATTTTGAAAAAAAATGTCGCTTACGTTATTTTGGCGGTGAGGGCTCGAAATATTTGTTCTAAATATATACATAGGTATGTATTTATATACATGTACTAAATCCAAGAAATTCCTTAATCGCAAAATGTATGTATGTAAAGTTTTTAGTTTAAATTTAATTGTTTACCTTTTTCTTTACGCGCGTAACAACTAGTTGCAATCAGAATAATGAGAAAAATAATACCTTAATTTAGAAAAAAAGTTAAAAAAAAATTTGGTTTAACAGCAGTTTTGTAAATTAGTATTTTAAGAAAAAAAAAATGGAATTTAGAAAAAATCGAAATAGCTGTGTAAATGCATGTAAAAAAAAATAAAGAGAACTATGTGAAAATGTAAGAAAATTTCTAAAAACAACAAAACATTTCTAGCAGCTGCTGGCCAAACGAGCAACGATTTCAATGGTTTTGCGCTAAAATAAAAGTACTAAGCAAAAAACAGATTTCATGAAAAAAGAATTTACTTTAAACTCACGTACCATAATTACTAAAATACCAACCACACATCCAATAACAAAACAAAACAAGAAAATCAAAGCGCTAGTAACTAAATAAAAAAAAATTTAGTAACTAACTTATAAATGCTAGTTGTAAAATACATATACACAAAAATAACAAACACAAAAAAATATATGTAAAACAGAAAAATAAGCAGCATAGAACAAAAATCGCTAAACAGCATTCGGTTGCAGCTCATCCAACTAAACGAAATGTGGCAATAGTCGAGAAAGAAACTAAAAAGAAAATAAATTAAAATAATATACATATATATATATATATAAAACAGAAATTAAATGTAAAGTATTAAATAATAAAAAAACTAAAGCACTCACCAAAATTATAAAGCTGCTTAGCGCGTAATGCGTTAGCATTGGCTTAAAATTCTTAAGTGCTGCCAACAGATTTAAACGCTCACAGCGCCTACCTAACTAGAAAATCGGCTGATGAAACGGAAAGGTAGATAAGAAACAGAATGCTTAGTCAAAATCAGGGGCCGTAATAATTATGAGCTCTATAAAAAAAAAATTGGTTCCTATTTAATCATTACACTATACGGCAAATCAATTTTATTTCTGGGTATTGGACTAAACCAATTTTTTTTTTGGAGATTGAGTCATAAGTAAAAAAGTAATTTCTCCTTTTTTCGAAGTTCGAAATTGGCCTTTGGTAAAAAAAAAATTCTTAATTATTGTAGGTTTGGCCCGCATTTACTTTTTATTTAAAAGGTTTATAACTTTTTTTGTGTAAACTTCTATTACAAGTATTATAAGGGGTTAAAGGTCAGATCTTCGAAAATTTAAAAGCCTGATATTCCAAAAATTTTCCAACCGATATAAAAAACAATTAATACCGTTGTAAAGGCGATTACACGCTCTTTATTTTGATATGCATATTTGTATACCCCGCGCATAAAAATTTGAGAAGAAACACTTAAAAGAAAAAATACCTATTTTTTTTTTATAAAAAAAAGTGTTTAAACAAAAAAATTCTTATTAGTAATACAAGGCCAATTTCGAACTTCGAAGGCCCATATCTTGATTTTGGAGGCTAATTTCGAAAAACGGAGAAATTACTTTTTTTACTTTTGATTCACTTCTTTATAAAAAGTTGGTTTGGTCCAATACCCAGCCGAGTGCTGTACAGTGTTATTTCAAGGTTTTAAAATTTGGCATCAATAATAATAAAACATCGCTCCGAAATAAAAATTATGTATCGATTTATATTTTTTTGATCAAAAAATAAAACTCATTTTTGAGTGTTATTTTTTGGCTCTGAAATAATGATTATTTTATGAGTTTTATTTTCTTTCATCAAAAATAATAATTTTTTTTTTGAGTTTTATTTTTTTGGTCGAATATAAAAATCATTTCTTGAGAGTTATTTAATCTCCGAAATAAAAATTAATTTTTGAGTTTTATTTTTTTCAGCAGATCGAACTCAAACTCAAAACCCCACACTCTGCTTTTCTAATAAGTGTTTAGTGCTAGGTCAACATGTGCACTCAAAAATTTCAATAAATTTATCAACCGTATTTTTTCTGAATATAAACATATGTACATATATTATATATATATATATATATACATATATTGCAGGGTTAGCATATAACTTTGTTGTAATTTTTGAGTGCGTATGTTGCCGAGTGCATAGCAAAAAATATTTACTACTAAAGGCTTTTAGAAAAGCGTTGCGGCATTCTGAGTGTTTCGATCTGCCAGAAAAAACATTAAACTCAAAAATTAATTTTTATTTCTGAGAGATAAAATAACGCTCAGGAAATGATTTATTTTCGATCAAAAAAATAAATCTCAAAATATAATCATTGTTTTTGATGAAAAAAATAAAACTTACAAAATAATCATTATTTCAGAGAGAGAAAAATGAGTTTTATTTTTGATCATAAAAATATAACTCGATATATGATGATACCGTGCGACAGTAAATTTACACACAAGGTATGCAATATATTCGCAAACCTATTGGCAAAATATGGTATAATTGCGTTTTTAGTTTTTCTCTCCGGCGTCAGTATTTTTTTAAAAGGACTTTGAAATTTCAAAAAAATATGATTAATTCAAAAAATTATTTAAAAAATTCAGTGCAATGTGCAGGGTGGCGCCGAATGAGCTATATGGTTTGAATTCTTTATAACTTTTTTAATTATTATTTTTTCATTTTTTTTCGTATGTGCGAAGCAGAAAATGGACATCACTTACAGGATATCATTTTTCAAAGCTAATTGCAAAAAATTCCACAATAATTTACTGTATTTAAAAAAAAATTATAATAATCGCATAAATAAAAAACCATATAGCTCATTCGGCGCCACCCTGTAGAATAACAATGTGGGTATCAAATAAAAGAGAAAATTCTGTAGAATTGAAAAAGGCTAAATATTTTTATGCATTAGGCCGAAAAGGCAATGAAAATGTCCTTATAAAACGTCATTCTTGAAAATCCTACAAAATTCGCAATATTTATTTTTGAAAAAATTATACGTTAAAGACTAATAAACACGTGAACACATTCTAGAATTTCATACCTTACACTTTATTTAGTTAAAAAAATAAAAACTATAAAAAGGGCATTTTCAATACCTATGCGTCCTTGCGAACCAAAAACATTTAATTTTTTTTTTAATTTTACAGAATTTTCCCTTTCATATTTTTATTCTACATGGCACTGAATTTCTTAAATAATTTTTTTAATTATTCATACTTTTGAAATCTCGAAGTCCTTTAAAAAATCCTGACATCAGCAAGAAACACCAAAAACGCAGTTTTATTATATTAGGCTCCTTGTTTCGTGAGTATATTGATTTTTGCGTGTGTTTTGAAATTTTTTGATTTTTGTCGCATGGTATTATATATTCCGAACGATTCATAATAATTAAAAGTTAATTATTAATTATAATTTTTATATGAATCGCTCAGAGATTTTTAAATCGCATCATATTCCTACAGGACATGAAAAAACATGCACATACCCATACTCAAAACTGTTCTACGATATTTGGAAGCTTTTGATTTTTTTCATTGAAAATTTGAAAATTAAACATTATTTTCGGTCCCTGGTCAAAACACATTTCCATCAAAAACGTAGCAGCAACGACTAACAGAAAGTGAAGCTGAAGTTGTAAAAAAAGAATATAATTGATAAAGCATAAAAAAATAGATACTTACCTATACACACGAGTACATATATGTGGGTAAAACAACAAAGAGAGAAAAGTTAATATGGTTTGATGCATTGTTTTTTATTGAAATTTATATTTGCGTTATTAGGTGAATGTAAAGAAAATGCTATTAAAAAACAAATGGAAAAATTTGAAATTATTAAAAACTGTGCAAGAAAATGGAAAAGTAGCGGAGTGCGACAAAATAATTGTATAGAATTATAAAAAAAATTATAAAATTATGAAAGATATGCAAAAACTATAAAAGCGATAGCAAATATTAATACCTAAAATTAAAAACGGACAAGAACTTCGACAAGAAACTAGCAAAATATTGTAAAATTTCCTCGGAAAGTAGAAAACCATATGAAAATGCGTGTTTTTCTTTTTTTGCCAAAACACAGCAGACTTCAGTTTGAGGAAGGAAGTCACATTGGAGAACAGGCTAAGCTTTATGATTTTTCGACGGTAAATACTAAAACTAAATAAAATTAAGTTTTATGGCATTTTCTTTTCTACAAAAAATATGCTGCCTTCTCGTTGCCTATAGACGTTCGAAAAATCTTTCATATCTCTACCTTCCTCGTACTTTTCCAGAGAAAAATGCTACAAAAATGCATAGATTCTGCAGAACTGGTTTTACTTAACAGCTAAATTAATGAAAACTAAGTATAGGTTTGAAAAGAAGCCAATAATTCGTGTAGTTGTAGAGCACTGTGGCTTCCTCAAGCTAAAGTAAAGAGCATTCCAGGCGTCAGCATGCGTAGTTGTTAAAATATGTATGTATTTGTATGTTAATTTTCAGTTGTCGGAAACTTTTGATGACTTTCAGTGTAAAAAAATGAAGCAGCCAAATCTCCTATTCTTATCTCAGAAAGTGCTGCTGCCAAGGTTGCCGCTCAAATGCTGCAGCAATGATGTAACACCAATATTGTGGGACAAATGTGGCTGGCGGCATTGGCAAGAAATTTAAAAAGAAAAAAACCTCAAAATCAGTCCGACTTGTTCACTTAGTATGAAACAAATTGAACCACTTGAACCGAACCGAACCGTGGTTCAGAGATACTCATAAACCGGTTCTTGTACCGGTACAAGTTTTTTCCAAATGGTTCGAACCACTGAACCGAACCGCACCGATTTTTGGAGTGGTTTGCAGCCCTGTAAAAAACAAATGGAAAAATTTGAAATTATTAAAAACTGTGCAAGTAAATGGAAAAGTAGTGGAGAGCGCCAAAATAATTGTATAGAATTATAAAAAAATAATGAGAATATGAAAGAAACGCAAAAATTATAAAAGCGAAAGCAAATATTAATACCTAAAATTAAAAGCGGACACGAACTTCGACAAGAAGCTAGCAAAATATTGTAAAATTTCTTCGGAAAGTAGAAAACCATACGCACATGCGTGTTTTTTTCTTTTTTTTGCCAAAACACAGCAGACTTCAGTTTAAGGAAGAAAGTCATATTGGAGAACAGGCTAAGCTTTATGATTTTTCGACGGTGAATACTAAAACAAAATAAAATTAAGTTTTATGGCATTTTTTTTCTACAAAAAATATGCTGCCTTCTCGTTGCCTATAGACGTTCGAAAAATCTTTCATATCTCTACCTTCCTCGTACTTTTCCAGAGAAAAAAGCTACAAAAATGCATAGACTCTGCAGAACAAGTTTTACTTACTAGCTAAATTAAGGAAAATTAAGTAAAGGTTTGAAAAGAAGCCAATAATTCGTGTAGTTATAGAGCACTGTGGCTTCCTCAAGCTAAAGTAAAGAGCATTCCAGGCGTCAGCATGCGCAGTCGCTAAAATATGTATATATGTATTTGTATGTTAATTTTCAGTTGTCGGAAACTTTTGATGACTTTCAGTGTAAAAAAAAGAAACAGCCAAACCTCCAATTCTTATCTCAGAAAGTGCTGCTGCCAAGGTTGCCGCTCAAATGCTTCAGCAATGATGTAACACCAATATTGTGGGACAAATGTGGCTGGCGGCATTGGCAAGAAATTTAAAAAGAAAAAAACCTCAAAATCAGTCCGACTTGTTTCAGCCTTTTCATGTACCGTAAAAATAACTTCACTATTTTCTACTAAAAAACTATATAGAAAGAAAGTTGCCTGTAACAATAAAACAGCAGCGACATGCGCTTACCAACACATAAACCTACACACAATACTACATTGAAACTAATACTATTCGTAAGTGTGCGTGCTAGAAATGTTAAAATAAAAAATAAAACAAATTATAGTGTAATAAAAATATTGTATGTATGTTAAATTCTTATGTAAACCGTAACAAACGTTCGAAAAAATGTTGAAGAAAAATCGTTAAACTAAGGAACTAAAAAAAGAGAACGCTAAACTAATACTAACACAGTTTAAAATAGAAATGGCAAAAAACAAAAAAAAAAAATATATAGTGTAGCATGTAAAACACTTATGAAAACAAGTCGTAAAACAAAACAGAAATGTATTAAAGATAAAAGTAAATAAAATGATAAAACAAAATGTTATTTAACATTTAAATAAATCATGTAATTATATTAAAGATATTTAAAATATAAAAAATCAAGAAAAAATATAACAAAATGTACTTTCATTTACAGGGAATTGGAGAGAAATTTCTACAACTCGAAAACATTTTCGCGCTTGCGATAGCATTTCCTACTGGCACACTCTCAAGTTTCAACTGTTAGCTTTTTACCTCTAACAATCACACAAACCAAACACCGAATTGCCACACCTGTGTTGCAAACCAAAAAGCAATCGCTGCAGTGCCCCTAAAACTGTCATCACTTTGCTAAAGTGCACTTCCTGTAAAAACACTGCGCACCGGAAATGAAGGTTTTCCAGCGTTTGGGTAGGCGTTTTGGAAAAACTTTTGAATATAGCGCATTCTACATTCTTCGGCGCATCGAGTGAGATACTTTTTTCGAAAATCCGCTTTTAGCTTTTTGAATTTTTTTCTATGTACTAAATCAAAAATTGAATTTTTGTAAATGCCAATTGATTCTACGATTCAACCAGCATTCGATTTTTCAAAAGTCGTAATATTTAAAAAAAAAATGTCATTTAAAAAAGTGGTCTAGAGGTTTACTTTCACAACGATAATTTCCGTATTTTTTATCGTCCGATAACTTTCGTTTTGGCCTTGGCCAACGTCAAAATTCCTGAGCTTTTCGAAAATATTCTTTTTTTGTTGTAAAAGTGACACGAAATCGGGCGACAAACTGAATTTTCCTGAAATGGCGGATCGCCGGATGTGGAAAATTCAGGCTGGGAATTGTAGTATATGCTCAGGGGCAGGAAATATATAAAAAGAAAAAATTCTTCCGCCGCCACTTTCTGCACAATTATGCTCGCCTGGTAGAAGTGACAAATTTTGGCGACAAATTGAATTTTCCTGAAATGGCGGATCGCCGGATGTGGAAAATTCAGGCTGGGAATTGTAGTATATGCTCAGGGGCAGGAAATCTATAAAAAGAAAAAATTCTTCCGCCGCCACTTTCTGCACAATTATGCTCGCCTGGTAGAAGTGACAAATTTTGGCGACAAATTGAATTTTCCTGAAATGGCGGATCGCCGGATGTGAAAAATTCAGGCTGGGGATTGTAGTATATGCTCAGGGGCAGGAAATCTATAAAAAGAAAAAATTCTTCCGCCGCCACTTTCTGCACAATTATGCTCGCCTGGTAGAAGTGACAAATTTTGGCGACAAATTGAATTTTCCTGAAATGGCGGATCGCCGGATGTGAAAAATTCAGGCTGGGGATTGTAGAATATGCCCCTCTAGGATTTTTTTCAAACCTTTTTCTTTGAAAAACGGTAAGGGTTTTGAAAAATTTAACACTGGTTTAGAATACCCAAAAGGTCAGATCATTAGGTCTAATTTATATTCATAACCTAGAAAAAAATTGAGTTGAAAATGTGAGGTATTTTCATCAGTTTATCTTTATTTTCTTGCCAACCAGGGGTTTTACTTACATTTACATTTTTCCAACTTTCCAGTTACCAAGAAAAAGGCTCTATAGTCAAATTAGTATATATTTTATTCTTTTTCAAAAAAAATATTCCATAAGTATGTATATTCTACACTTTATACCAAGTCAGCATTCTTAAAATACAAAAAACAACAAAGATTTCCTCTCGGACTCAGACGTTTGTTATATAAAACTAATAGCTTATCAAATTACGTTATTACTATAATTAAATGCACGCAGACCCCTACAAATACATACATAAAAGGGGTTCACAAACTCTTTCTAATACTAAGCCTCGCTACATACTACTTATGTACATATGTCTATTCATTA
>JAPVRG010250167.1:7577-20911 GCA_029783565.1 Rhagoletis cerasi
TTGGAAAGACCAGGTAGAGAAGGACTTGGCTTCACTTGGCATTTCCAATTGGCGTCAGTTGGCACAGAAGCGAAACAACTGGCGTGCTTTGTTGGACTCGGCCAAAATCGCTTAAGCGGTTTCAGCGCCAAACAAGAAGAAGGAAAAAAAACGTTTTTTTTTGGTACCTAAATTTTTTAATTCACAGAAGTAGTATAAAGTTATCAATCGTTGATACAAAACGGTATAAACTAACAGGGATTCGTTCGTGGAAACACGCTATAGAAATGCATATACATGTATACAGTCATGTGAAAAATATAGGGACCCGACATTTTGACCAGTTTTAACTAATTTTCTTGTGTTTGCTTAATGTTTATTAATTTTTTATTAAAGTGTAGTTCATTATATAATACTTAAAACCCACATAAATCCACATTTAACACTTTGTAGAAAAATTCAAAAAATTTTCACATTATATTATAATAAAATGGAAGTTTCAAGAGGCTAAAAATTTGCGTTGATTTTTGATAATGTTTTTTTTTGGCGATGGCGTTATTAGCTACCTCCAACCAAAAAAAAAAAAAAAATATATGGAAGAAAATGCGTGACACCGTCAACAAAAAATTTCAAAAATTAACGGTATTTTGTGGACATTTCAAACTAGAAATTTGTCGTTGTGCAACTTTGTTGAATTTTTCTACGTTTTGTATAAAGTTACAAACTTGGATTTACATGGCCATTGTTAGGCTGTATCATTTTGTGGCATGGTAGGTATACATAAAAAATGCTTCTGTTTTAAGTGGAGATTCTGCGAAATGGGATTTTTTCGCAGCAATATAGAGTTTTTTGTCCTAAAAGAGATACGAGCGTTGTCTATACCACACGTGTGTCACCCTCATACTACGAATCATTGTAGTTGTTACTAAGCAACGACAAACTACACCATTGAAATTATAATTTCTATACAACTGTGTCGCAGAAAAGACCTGAGTTCAGTGCAAGAAAAATCCACATCGAACGCTTCTTCCTACACTAGGGTACTCTAGTGCACTCAACGAACAAACCTTATATCTTATCAACACAAGTGTATTATTGCACCATGACACAAATGTTTTATAGCTGAAACACAATACTGGCGGACGGCGAAGTTTGCTTTAGCATGGAATAAATCTGTCGCCAGAAAACGACGCCGAGCGAACTTCGAATTTCGCTTTGGCTGTGTTCAATTTCATATGCTGCTGGGTATTCTACTAGTTTTGACACCGCGCATTTCGCTGTGATGAATTCGCCGTTCGTCGGTATTGTATTTCAGATATTAAATAGATGTATTAAAAAAGTCAACTTGGCCGTTAATCCGGATTAATGTTGCCGTCTGTATATGCTATAAGAGTACATTGAAATATGAGGCTACTAGGTACGAACATCAAGAAGGCAGAGAAAATTAAGATAATGTAACGCATCCGAAATATTATTCCGAATTAAAATAACTGGTTGTAATTTTAAAAGTTTTTTATTCGATTAGTTTATTTAAAGTAACGTTTACAACTAGATTTCAGTTCTTTGCTTTTAGTTTTACATTTACATTTACAGTTACAGTTAGGATGAATGTTTTTGCTTTTTTTTGGCTTTTGTAAAAATTGACCTTCAAAGACGCCGACAACTGTTAAAGCTTATGTTGTACTCCCTCTCTTGTATTCGACAACATCCTCCAGGTTGACTGGTTCGCCTCGTATGCGGTCTCCCAACCTATCATCGGGGCTCCACATTTGCTCACCAGTCATTTCCAAATATTTTGCCTCCGCTCTTTCACGACAAGGGCAGCAATCGAAGTTAGACGTATTGCTGCATTTGGCCCGCGAAGTGTTGTCAGCAAATATAGAGCCCTTCAAGCGACACTTGCACACCTTTATTTTTTCATGTTTGATTTGATCGATTTGACTATCTGTGGCTCGCCTAAGCCAAGGACATAAGCAGCATCCGCAGTTGTGGGGACAGAAAACATTTCCTTCCGCATCGATCAGTGGACTAGGATCGTAATGACACGGCGAGCAGATATGAATATCTTTGTGCTGAGGCAAGGCCTTGAAAAATTTGGGTTTGGCTGGCTCTATTGGCACTTCTGAGCGCATTGGCAGAAGGCATGTGCGATTAATCGGAGTTGGTGGTTGAATTTGAAAGGGTTCTGCATTCGGTGGCTTAGGTTTGCTACAAATGCCACAAGGTTGTAATTTTGGTCGTTCTCTTGGAGCACGATATTTTTTGCAAATTTTACAGAGGTCTTGTGCACCTTCTGCCATGGCGGGTGATGGAGCCTTTTTGCAAATGCCACAAGGTCCTCTGGGTTGGGTTTCAACTGGTGCTGCCGGAGCTTTTGTACATATCCTACAAGGGCCTTTTATATCTTGCGTCGTTACCGCACTTTTGGAACACACCGCGCAAGGTTTTGGACGTGGCACAACACAGGGGGGTTCGCTCACAACAGGCATTAAATCTTGCGAAGACTCTTTCTTTACTGGTTCTAGTGTAGTTTTGGAGCGCTTACCACATGGGCCTTTCTCTTTCACATCCAATAACCGTTCTTGTAGTGGGAGTGGTGGTAGGGGCGGAGGAATCTTTCTTGTACATTTCCGACACGGTCCTTTCAAGACTCGCTTTGTATCTTCCAGCTGGCTAATATCACTCTGCTCAGGCACTGGGGCAGACGAACCCTTTGTGCAAACCGTACCACGTGAAACCTTGTTTAATAGTTCTGCTTGTTGTTTCGAATGCGGAAGAGCGGCAGTTGAAGAGGAAATATTGCAAGCGCCCTTTGATGGGGATTTCCCTATACCAGGAGTCTCTATCGCAGGTTTGCTGAGTTCAACTGATTGTTGAATTGGTGGAACAAGTACCACCAGCGAGGCCTCCGTTTTTGTACACTTTCCACATGGTCCCCTTATCGGCGGCGGCACCACTGGGTACTCACTTGGTTGTGGCGACACGAACTTTCCCTTCGTCGAAGATTCCGGCTGGGTTGCTGTTTCCAATAACGGCTGTGACTTCGATGCACCCACAGATGGCACCGAGGATGTTGCTATTGTTGTCAAGAATGGCCCCTGAGTAACGGGAGCCAAAGATGGAATTGAGGTGCAAACTTCACCAAAAGTTTCTTTCGTTTTCGACACAGTGGAAGCGGTAGCTGCTTCCGGTCTGCCCAGAGTTGTCAAGGGTGGCGACGCCGGTACCTCTATTTGCACTTTCGACGCAACCACTTGAGCAGCCGGTGCTTGCATGAGAAAGTCGTCGGGGGCTTGTAAAGGAAATGGTAGGAAATCAGGCTGCATGGCTGCCATTTGCTGAAACAAAGACGTATGCAAATTAAATGCTGGTGCGGATCCTTCCATGGGTATATCTAGTAGAGAACGATAGGATTATTTGTTTTTGATTAACAGAGTTTGGTTCTATGTCGCCTTACTGCTCAATTCCGGGCGTGGCGCCACTATTGTGGCTGTACGTATTGGTTCCATCGACGCAAACATTTTAACCATCTGATCGTGATCTTGCACCGCCATATGCTTCCTGATTTCATATGATTGCTGGGACTCCAGATAGGGCAAGTTGTTCCGAAATTGTTCTTGTCTTTGGCCCTGTCCTTGTCCTTGCAGGTGTAATTTCAGAGGAATTGTAAATGAAATCGGATCAATGCGTATATTTGGCGAGAAGTTTGATTTGCTTGCCGCCACCTTTGCCGTAACATCCAGTTGGACTGTACGGGACTGAGGTTTGATATTGCGTACATCACATCGACAACGTGAACCGCACCCCCTACGCTCCCTGCGACGACTACCCTCGAACTCGACCAGGAGCGTTTGAGCCGTATTAATCACTTGTTTTAACGCATCACGAAACGTTCGAGAATCTTTCACTTTTACCGGCGGTGGAGCACCGATTGGCACACTCTTGGAAAACACAACAGCGCTTGGCTGACTTATTTCAACATCGCTATAGCAATCATAGAAGACGTCATACTCACTAGGAGTTTCCGTGAAGTTTGGCTCAACATAAAGTATCTGCGTCGAATTACCAGCATTTGGAAAGGCATAAGTTGCCGCCTCCGCTCCTGGTCTGCTCGGCACCGGGGCTGATCGCTTCGCGTCTTTCATCATTTGATAGCATTTCAGTTTGTTGCCACATGTTGCCCGATTACAAGGCTTCCTGTCTCTGTCCATTGTGCAAAGATCTGCCAAATTTTTGTTTTTTTTTTACGATTTTTTCTTCTTTTTCACGGGAAATTTTGACGTTTGGAAATTCAATTAACAATAAACGAAAATTAAAGGAAATTTCATTCCAATTAGTTTCAAGTTTGAAAGTTGTATGAAAATTTAACGAAAATTTCTGTTAACCCTTCGATTTGTGAGAAAGTCCCTAGGTGGTCCCTAGGGACCTTTTCGTATTTCGTTTGCCTATATCTTTTTGTTAAATGCATTTTTGAAAAGAATATATACATGTATTCCAAGAAAAAAGTAAGCTGAAACGTTTAAAATAAGTTTCGAAGCGATACGGGATCATGTTCGTTTGTTATTGAGATTTCAACATATGTATATAGTACGGGGATTAGTGACAAGGTCCCTAGGGATCTTTAGTCGCGCACAGTATAAACGCCAGCGAAAAACCAGGTCATACTGCTATTCCTGCAACAAAGCGGTCTGTGCTAAACATTCCGCAACTTTGCATCGATGTCATAGCTGCAAATTTTCTGTTACTTGTATGCCATGTTCCACTTCTTCTTCATATTATTTCATTCAAAATATATATGTAGGACGTTAATTTAATCAAAAGACAACATAAATACCAACGAAGTTGCACGTGTACAGTCGAAAGATCGTTCAACTCTTTGTAGGTCCCTAAGGACCTTCTCCCTAATCTAACGTCACCAGCGCTGTCACTCATCGGAGGGTTAACTGAATTTATTTTTTGAGCCTCTTGCATGAAATTGAAACATTGGCGATGCGGTAATTTATAAATGTCGAGTACAAATTTTTTATTTTTTTTTTAAAACCAATTACGAGTTTTTGCGGCATTTAACAAATTTGTATTAAGGCTTTTCAACACAACTGATTTTTTTTTTCTTTACATTCTGGCAAAAACATACTACGTATCTCTGTTCTAAATTGGCAAATACTTTTAAATATATTGATATACATATGTATCTACGAATTTATACAGCCCTCAGATATCAGTTCGGCATTTTAACATTTCGTATTCAGTTCCCATTTCCGTAAATACCCGCTTTGAAGTTTACATTGAATTTGTCATGAGCATTTCGTAATTATTTATTGTCTCTGTGTGAATTTCTCTTTTCACTGGATAGTAAACAGTGCAATAGAATTCCGATTCCATTCTCGTGGTATGGAAATTCATGAGTTGTTCGTTAATTTGATCTTCGATTTGCTGCATCATCTGGGGAATCGCAAAAAATCAATCATTAATGAATGCAACCCAAGGGATGGTGTTTGGCAATGTGTGGTGAGTGTGTGTACGAAATGTGGATGGTGAGCACAACTCAGCGGAAAATACGCACCGGCACCCTCAGCGGTTTGAATAGTTCCTCGAGCACATGCAGGCACGCCATTGCATTCACGAAGTGTTCGTAATTTTCCGCCGATACTTTTTCGTTTCTGCTCGAGTCGAAAATCGAATAGGTTTGCAGTATTTCGAGACCATCACGAAACTCTTTGTCGGCTTCCCAACGTTTTAAAAGATTCTTGTTAAACTCGATCTGCTCCAGGGAATCTTGCGGCATTGACGTCTTTAGCGTATTGAGAAAAATACGAATCTGCAAGGGCATAGCACCGAGCATACGTTCCGGATTCATATCGTCATTCACCTGAACACTGGTCTCTTTGCGCTCGATGCAGGCACCTTCCGTCTCCGTCTCCTTGTCGCTTTTTTCGGTTTTCTCGATTTTTTCAAACTCTGTTTCGGTAAAGGCGTCCACCCTTAGTTGCGGCTCGATGCCATCTTCTCGCAGCGAGTGGAAGCTGTCGAAGCGGTGAAGTATTTCCGATTGGCTTATATCGACGTCGCTCACATCGTGGAAACGCAACGGCCGATGTGCGTTGAAGCAAGACACAATGCGACGTACGCGTGTGTGTAGAACGCGGCGTATCAAACGGCGCTTGCGGTTCCTTTGGGAGGTGGGTAGCGATAGTCGTTTTATGGTTTCAGCAGCCTTAGAGGTCTCGCGTTGACTTGCTGAAAGCATACGCAATTCTGAAGGCACCTCGCAAATTTGTGTCAGACAAGTGGATTTTTCTTTGGGGGTCATAAACAGGGGTTTGAGACACTCTTCAATGACAAACTGTGGCATGAGTGCCATCGCGACCGTTAGATCTTGCGTGGGCACAGGCTCATCGCCATTTCCCTCTGGCTCTTGTGAATTTCCTACTTCGGAAGCCTCAAAAAGCTCTTCAACGTTTTGTTCTTCCACAACCAACTCATTGTCTTTGTTATATTCTTCGGTTTCGGCGGGTTTCACCTCATTGATTTCTATGCTAATGCTTACCTCATCGTCCAGCGAATCACCATGCAGTAGGCTGTCTGCCAGTCGCTTCACATCGCGAGCCACGCTCGAGAATTGCTGGTGTGAAGGTAAGCTTGTCTCGCAATCCTACACAAGGAAACGTGTTCAATAAAATTTGTTAATTTAAGGAGGAGATCTATACTTTACCTTGAAGTTACGCAACGCATTCCCTAAGCCAGTGCTGGCTGTTTTTAGATCTTTAACCTCTTCGCGCTTGAAACGTTTCGATGGACTGCCACTCAACTCTTGTGCCAAGCTATAGCCTTCCGAGCGTTCCAGCCGTTTCTCCAGCTTCTGCACCATCTCCTCCTTGCTCCTCACTTCGTCTTGCAGCACGCGTATCTTGTCCTCGTATTCCTTCTCGGCGTTCTGCAGTTTGACAATCTGCTGCTCTAGCGTGGCTACTTCTTCTTTTAGCTCGCTGTTAGTGACTTCAATATGTAGGAACTCCTTCTTCAGTTCGAACAGTTGTCCCTGCAAAGCTTCCATTTCGATCAAGTTTCTTGACTCAGTTTCCTGTTGCAGTTTTCGCATGAAGCTTAGTTCATCGTTCAGGGTCTTGTTGCGTTTCTTCTCCTGCTCCAGCTGGTCGATCGTCGGCTTTTGTTGCTCTTTCAATGCATCCAATTGCTCCTTGACGCGTTCGTACTCTGCGCTTATGGATTCATGGTCATCCAGTAAGTCGCGATGTTCCTTGGACACGCGCACAAGACAGTTCTTCAGGTCACGCTCTGCTTCTTCCAACTGACAGATCTTCTCATTGGCAGCGCGCGCATCATCGCGCAAACAGTCCTGAAGCTTCTGTATTTTCGACTTGAGGCAGCACTCCTTGGCACGGTACGCCTCTTCACGATCCTTGTACTGACGCTCTAATTCTACCCAATGGCAGTCAGCCGACTCCATGGCCTCGTAATGACGGGAGTTCAAATCCTTAATTTGATTTCGTAAGCATTTCACTTCCTCCTTCAGGTACTGGCACACACAATTCGGCACTTTAGGGGTCTCATTGCCATAGAACTTGTCTTCGCAGTTAAGGTTTGCTATTGGAGTGGTGCGATCAAACTTATTACTCGAAAAGGCGGGTAATACATCATTCACCCGATCGGAGACCATTGGCATCACGTTACCCATTTCAATCTCTGTGTTCTGTTCGAGCGGTTGGCACTGTTTTGTTCTCCTAGGCGTTCCTGGCTGTGATGTGTATTCGCTGCTGTTGGTGTTCGCCCACTGCGTGAACGTGATTGTAGTATAGTAAGTCAATAACAATGGCAACAAACTATGAAGTATCTCTAGATTCTCTTTGGCTTTCTGCTTATCTTCCTCGAGGTGACGAATTTGCGTTTCGGTTACGGCTAGGTCGTCACGTAAATTCAAACACTCAGAACGACAGTCTTTGTACTTGGCACTCAATGCCTCTCTGGACATTTCCAGCTCAACGTTTCGTTGGCTGAGAATTTCCAGTTCGACCTCCAACCGCTGTAGGCGTAAACGAGTGTCGTTTTCAGCCTCCTCAAACTCACACTTTTCCTCTTCGAGCGTTAAATTCTCACTTTCCAAAAACTCGATGCGGTCGCGTAACTCTTTCAGCTCCTTCTCCAACAGAATCTCACGTTGTAGGCGATCGGCCAATCGCTTAGTCTGCAAGTCACCGGAACTCTCGTATATTAGTACCTTACTCTCCAGCAGCGCCAGACGGTCTTTATAATACTGCAGCCGCTTTTGGTCGCTTAGATTTGGCGATAGTTGGGCAGGTACTTTGGTCGCGCCGACCTTGTGCGTGGGCTCGGCGCGCTGGAGTCTTTTTAGCTCGTTGCAGAAATCGCGCGCTGCGTATGCGATACTTTCTTCCTCGAAATCGGTCTGTGTGCAGGCGTTGTTCTCACTGACGTCGCTCAAGAAATCCGACTCAACGAATACGCCGCTCTCACTGAGGCTGTTGCTATGCCAGGCCTGGCGAGACTTCCGCGGTGAATCGGTTGGTGTGTTCGTCGGAACCAACTGATTGTAGGCGGCCTGATGCTGCGGCGAACTATTGTAGGGCGAAACGGTTGCAACAATACGGGCTGCGTTGGGAAGTGGTGTGGAAGGCACGGCAGGTTTTGTAACTGACTTCAAGCTAGGATCGCTGCTGCTGCTGGTATTGTTGCTTGCTTCGCACGCGGAGCGAGCGCTTGATGGCGATGATGCTGAACTGTAGTCCGATACACGCGATTTCACCTTCAATTTTTGGATGTTTTATTTGGGGAAAAATTAAAGAAAATGAGATTTGTTTATTAGTTATAAATACACGCAATTTGAATGTAAGAGAAAGGGTATTTTTATTTTATTTTGCTAAACGGGAAACGATTGAAATATAAATATATGCAATGCTTTTTGAGAAAACTTTCGAAAGGAAGTATGTAGAAGTGCCAGATGTAAACAGAAATATCGAACAGAGTAGCCGTGTCAAGGAATATGTTGGAACTCAAGTGGATGTACTAAACATGCGGAAAGATGATTGAAATAGTATTCACTTACCAAGTCCAAGCTGCTGGCCTCATCACTCGAACACGAGTTTGTAATCAGCGAGTTGGGCTCGCTGCGTTGCGCCATCAAATCCAAATGTTGCACCAATCGAATGAGCTGATGCAGACAGTCTCTGTCCTCGCTATCCAGTGCGGATTTTTGCAACATTTGTGAAATCCGAAGACGTAACGCTTCATTGGCAGGATCAATCAGCTGATGTTCAAAAAGATACATATGTGTATTACATTACCGTTATGTTATTAAAATTTTCAACACTCAAATTCACCTCATTTTCCGCATGCTGCTGACTATTTGGCGATGTGATACCGGAGTCAGCGTTGGCGGCACGATTTCCACATTTTCCAAAAATCATCTGCATGGGATCTTCTCGATTCGCCCAAACATTCTTTGTTGTCGGGGGTGTGGCAGTTTGTGATGTGGTCGAAGCTGTTGTATGGCTCTGCAAAGACCACTGAAAGATAATTTGCAATTGTTAGAGGATATCTATAAATACATGTGTATGTAAATTTGTGTATGAATGGATTGGATATTTTCGGTTGATTATTCTTAAATTTTAGGGTAACTAAGTACATGTTGAGGGAATATAATGCATAGGTGATGACGCACTAGCCTCTAGACATTAGTTCGAACTATTTGAAAACTACATAGCGAGGACCAGCGGAACACCTGGGTGTTGATTTTCAAACTATCAAACGACTTCACAAAAAGGACGAGGTTATAATATGAACTGCTTTAGAAATATTATAAATGTGTTTGTTAATTTTCTACAAAATTCCTAAAAGTTAGTATTTGGAGTCGAAAAAGTTTCGTAGGAGGTGCGCGTCTTTGTGAGAATTTCTAGTAAACGAGCAGGGTTCACCAAATTTCATCAAAATATAATTTTTCAACATTTGCGTCAATTTTTTTAAAATTGCTGGACGCAAATATTAACCGATATTGACGTTCCTGGAATTCTAGGTCCGGTCTCCCTCAACCGTCTCCCTAGCCTAGGCCAACCTCTTCGTCCCTTATTTGGTTAGGTTTGTTACTGAGTCGGTTGTAGATCTTTACACCATGGCTTTATATTGTGCTTTTGCCTTCAACCCCCACTTGCTGGGCTTAATCGTAGGCCTTTTCGTTACTCCCGAACAAGCAACTTTGGAATCATCAGCTGATCGAGTGTTCGAGGACTATGGCACCAGTGGGCTGCAGGACCTATAAATTGCTCCCTTCACAGCACACATTTGGCCGCAGGCGACACAGCTTCCTTGTGCCCGCTGGTGGTGGCCAATTCTCCCACCGATGTTTGGGCTGATATTTGTACAGCGTCTGCTTGCACCAGCGTAAGGAGTGTTGGTCTTTTAAACCAAAAAATTTCCCTCTGTTCTCTAAAGGAGCTAAAAACTCGGTTCTACAGACAAACGCTGGATCTACAGACAATCCGTTGGAATCGAATCGAACCACATTTACCGTTTCCGTCCACAAAAGTTGCGAGCGTGGCAGAACGTCGACTTTTACCATTTTCCATAATTCTTCATTTCTAACTGCATAATAGAATGAATACGAAATATCAGGGAATTTGGAGTACGCTTACTACTTTTGGTTGTAGGTTATATGGGAACGTCCCACTGTGCACCGGGCTCACTACTTTTGATCTATTTAGTATATGGAATGAACTGTTTCCGTTTGTTCGAGCATGACTTGTGAAGAGGCTAGTGGCGGCTCCGGCGGCTCAAACTTGCGGGGTGGATATTCTAAATTTAACAAAAATTAAGTAAACAAAAGTTAAACATCCATAAGAAATTTCCTAATACGCAGGGCTATTTTGATGGTTTTCTTAAATATTGGACTAAAAATGAAAATAAAAGAATTTTACCAAATTGCTAACAGGCCTTTTACAACATTTGTTTGTATTTGCATAAGTAAATGCTACTTTTTTGGAGGAGGACGAAAAAATGAAATTGTAATGAAAATCGACTACTTGCAAATTTTTTCTTTTTAAAACTAATTCTTTGCTTTACATACTATAAGTAATATGCAATACCAACGATAAGGCGATGCCACGATGATAAATGTTAGACAGTTAATAACATCTATTGGAAAACTTTGCTGACGGCAGCGGCCATTAAAATGTATCTTTACGAGAAAAAAGTGGTATAAACACACTCATATGTATTTCGTCATCATAACTAAGTAAACGTAAGCTACAAGTTTTTTGTGTTTACATCTCAGAATGAGCATAAAAAGTTATCGACATGTCAGTGGTTTTCGACATGGATCGATGCCAGCAATTCGATGCAACTCAGACGACAACTTTAAACACAGCAAAGGTATTTATATGCTTCACAGCACAAAAAAATGTTAATCGAAAAAAAAATTTAAGTGAAGGAAAGTTGTAGATGCTTAAATATTGTGCGCGTCTAACTAAAAAGCAATCAATATGACTAAGCATGCATGAGCGCGCATGTGTGTGTTGGCATGTGAGCGCCAGCAACAAGCAAAGTAGCATTCGGCCACCAGCCACCAGCCACCATGCAACAAGAAACTGCCACCTCTAGAAACGGGCAATCATTAACGCCGCTTATTTAGCAACAGACTAGTAATTATTGCATTGCCAAGCTATTCCTTCGAATTGTTGGCGTGCTAGCACCAACAACACCTTGCCTGTTTCAAATGCATACTCAAAGCACGCTGCGTGTTAACGCTTCACCATTCGCTGATCCTTTCACGCCAATTCACTGATTTTGGTGTTGATTTGAGCAATTAAAATGCGCTCAGGTGCGCTGTAACTAAATACGAACACGCTCTATTGATGTTGTTTTAATTTGTTTGGACTTACTTTTTTGTGTTAATTCATAAATATTGCATTTGATTGAACTTTTGCTGGTGCGCATGCGCGGCAAGGTTGGTCGGTTGGTCGGTTGGTAGTTTAATTGATTTTCCACTCGAATGATTTTTAAGCTTTGCAAGTATGTATGTATAACCGCTTACAGAGCGGGTGCTTTATTGTTAGACTTGAAAAATTGCGGTTAATAGTAATTTGAAAAAAAAGAAAAATGCACAGTAGCTTAAAAAATAGGGGCAGTGTACTTTATGAATTTTCGCAATAACTCAAATGAATACTGAGATAATTACCAACAGGCATGAAGCGATAGAAAGCTGATAAATTAAATTTCTGAGGCGAGTACCGACTTTTTAGCTACATATATGTGTTTACTATCAATAGCAATACTTTATTAGATACTAATTATAAATTTATTGCAATAATTTACTTTACTTAAAAATATTAATAGGGCCAATTTAGGTATGTAAAAAGCCTGGTTGTAGGGAAGTGACTAAAAAAATCAGGGAGAAAATGTGAAACAAATTACTTTAAATACAAACTTTATAAAAGCAAGATATTTACTGGAATGCGCTTTGAAGAAATCAATATGTATAGTAAGTTGGTTTCTTTAGTATCTATCTAAATACTTAAGAAAAAATATAATTTTTTCCGAAGTCTCCCAAATGCTTATTCGCAAGCAGTGTTTTTTTTGGGGCGCCAGAAAATCGGTTAGTCAAATTATTGAAAATTTCAGTATGCACACTATATATGCACATAAACTTTTGCTTAAATAATTAAACATTCAATATCATTTAGCTACCGTTTTTACACACAAACACACTCACTAATTGACTTATTTTCCTGATCATTCATCCTAGCCATTCACAAAAGAAATAACTCATTTACATAGTTTTACACTACAATGTGACGCATACACTGCTGTATGATAGCAGGTATTTATATATGTACAACCCAGTCGACATAAAAAAAAGCGACACGAACTTCGAGGTTTATGAATCTCAATAGGTTCTTTCCCGTACTCAACGCGGAATCCCGCGGATGCCAAAAACAGCCCAGAAATCATTCCCGTACTCGAAAAATGGGTAAAGAGAGCGGATCGTAAGTGTCTTCTTCTTCCAGCCCAAAAAAAACAGCCCAGACTTTTTCTCCGGTTAAAAATGGATTAAGTGTCAAAGTCCATATCAGGTGTTTTGTGTTTACATGTTGCTTGCATTTACTTTGTGGTTTTAAGGAAAAGTGAATGACCAGATGATATATTTTCAATACTTATACAATTTTTTGTTCATACAATCAAATTTGTGAAACCAAATTTCAATTTCCAAGTGTTTGAATTTTAATGGCAACAACAAAAACAACGTGAAATCAGTTGTTCTTAAATTCTGGGCACGAAATGTGGTTTTTTGCGTTCCCGTACTTCTGGACATTTTACCATTTTTGAGA
>JAPVRG010250168.1:5686-17980 GCA_029783565.1 Rhagoletis cerasi
ATGCATAACGATAAAAGTATTTCCTTAAATAAAAAGTTTTGAATTTTCGGCATTGGCTTTTTAAAGTTGGAAAAAGGTATACATACATAAACACATTTGGTTTTATACCGTTGTGCATTTGAATTGTTTAGCCTCTTTTATACACAATTTTATACACAATTTTAAATAAGCTTGAGCCCGATCGATGCGTCTGTTCTTTTATTTGTGCCTATGTAAATTTGAGTGCGTAAACCGAAAATGCAGTTGTAACAACAAAAACTTGTGGTCAACGAAGAAGGTAAGCAAGCAACTATGTAAGCTTAAAATGCAATACACATACCAATAAACGAAGGTAGTATGTAAAGGTGTATGCATTTGTACCGCAGCTGATAAAACAAAATGAAAGAAATAAAAAGAAAAAATGTGCAGTTACAAAAAAAAAAACCATATCTTTGAAAGTAAGTGTGCAAACTATTTAAAGCTGAATTGACTCGTTTAAAAAGGTCTTTTTCCCCTTTTTCTATATGTGATTGATAAAACTGAAGGCAGAATTCTTTTCTTAGCCGATTTAAAAACAGAAATATAATGATGTACATTAGACCGTACCACCTAACAAGAAAAATAAAAAAGTTCGCCGTACACCCCTGACTCTTAAATATTTTTGCAAGGCCATTTCGAAAAAAAATTTTTTTTGCCGAACGCCTTTTTACATTTTTCGTTGAAACCTATATTCGGCAATAAAAAAACAATTTTTTAAAATAGTTCTGCTGGAATAGTCAAAATATTTCCTTAGCAAACGTTTAATGATTTTTGGCGAGCTTTAACTTTTACTGACATTAGGGTGGTAGGAACTGAGATCTGGCGGGTAAGTTCTTGAAAGAGGTACTTGAGTTCAATGAACTTTGAAACAAAAAAAAATTTTCCTTGAGACAAAAACATCGATACATCAAACTTTAAGATACAACTGTAAATACCGAAGATATGAAGAAAAATGTAATAAGCAGAATATAATTAAAAAAAACTAAAAAACACGCTTGCAGCAGCTGCTAGAAGAGAGTTACAAACAAACAAGCAAGCAAACAAACATACAAGTGAAACTAATATAAGCGTGTTAAAAAAGGAGACCCATACGTTCGACAAAAAAAATTGAAATTGCATTCGACCTTAATTTTCCGGTAATTAGGGTTGTAGGAACTGAAATCTGGTGGGTAAGTACCAGAACAGGGTACTTGAGGTCAATGAACTTTCGAACAAAAAAAGTTGTCTCCTCGAGACAAGAAAATCGATCTATCGACGACGGTAAATACCGAAGATATGACGAAAAATTTAAAAAATCGAATCCTAGGTTCGGCAAAATTTTTTTTTTTGAAATTGCCTTGCAGGTACATATGCTTTAAATTCAAGGGTGTACGGCGAACTTTTTTTCGGTACGGTCTAATGTACATATGTATGTATATCAAGCCTTTCAAAATTCATTGTATTAATATGGTATTTTGTGTCCATCAGATCCATACGCACGAAATTAAATTTAAGCCCTCGCTAGTAAAATATCGTCGCTGCGCGAACAAAAACAGTTATGTGTTTTTCAGTAACTTTTCAGGACAGCAAAAAACTAATAAATTTTTTACAGTATTTCTATGTAGTACTGCGAGCACATAACTGTGTTTGATCACTTCTAAACCAAAATAGATATAAAAAAACGGCAAATGCAGAAATATGGGTAATATATAGTGTTAATAAAATATGTGATAAATTTTTTTTTTAAATCACATAACTGTTTTTGTTGGCGCAGCGACGATATGGTTCATATACTCGATCAATAGTGTTTACCGCAATTATCATAAGTCCACCTTTTCAAAATAGCTTTCAGATTGCTTAAGAGACTTTTGGCAATTTGACCAAGCAAATCATCTTAAGGCCACCTTATTTTGCCACTTTGCCTTAGTTAGGTTGCTAATCAGCTTGATCAAATAGTAGACTATGTGGCTTTCAGCGCTATTGACGACAAATACAAATTATAGCCGAATAATGCGCTGACACCCTGAAATGTACTGAACGTCTTCAAAGCTTGGTATGGATCCTTAACTTTGCACGGACTGCCCAAAGAGCTTCGAAAATACTCTTAAAATCATTCAGTCATATTTTTAGACCAGTAGTGTTCAGGACCGGAAACAACAATCTCTATTCCTCGGATCTGAAAAACTTAAAGGGAGTAAAATCTCAAACCTTCCCTTATATCCATATTTTCTTGGGCTATAACTGCAAAGAATGAGATAAATTCTATCGCTCTTAGGGTAACCAGATGAACATTTACCTTGGTAGAACAATTGAGGCAAAAAAGGAGAACATTGACTCCAGGTAAGATTCAAAAGGAGGACGGCCGAGGAACAATATATTTTGATTAAAACGTTTTAAATAAAAAATATGTACATACACACTAGTGGCCAGCTGATTAAGTTAAGTAACATTTTGACCAGTTTTGATAATTTTTCTTTTGTTTACTTAATGTTTATTATTTTTTATAAAAGCCCAAGGCATTATAAGCAAACACTATATAAATCCACATTTCAAACTTTGTACAAAAATTATACAAAATCCAAAATTTTTTAGAATTTCCGTCAAAAATTTCAAACTACTTATTCAGAATTTTCAGAAAAATTTTATGTATGCAGTTTTATAGCCCATTAAATTTGAGTAGGATAAAATGCGAGTTTCCAGACGGTAGAAAATTGCATTGATTTTTTATGCTTTTTCCTAACGCTGTTGTGCTTTTTTTTCTTATAAAGTATACTCCAATTTATTATTCTTATCATTATTATTATTGTTAACATTATCATTATTATTATAAAACTGCGAACCTATAAAGTATAAAGGCATAGCTACATACCATACCATGCATTGTTGCTTCGAAACGTGAGTGTGTAGGTGTTCCTAACATTATTATTCAAAAAGAAAAAAAGCCCGCAATGTAAGTGTAACTATAAGACAAAGAAAACTTCGCCAAAAATTACCAATAAAAAAATAACTTCAGAAGTGTCATGCGAAAAATACAAAATGCAAAAAATGAGAACATTTCAGTCATAAAGGAGGACATTTTGTTTTTTAGCCAAAAAGGATGACATGTCCTCCTAAAGGAGGACGTCTGGTAACCCTAATCGCTCTCGACTACTAGAATCCATACACCCAACTATTCAACAGCGATATGTGGTAATCTGAGATTTGCCTAATTTCTTCGATTACGATATCTTGGACACAGCCAACACTCTCTTTCAGGGCACGATTCCAACAGGGTAAGTGCCTAGTTTTAGAAATACTGGTACATATGTACATATGTATGCACGTTATCGAGTATTTAGCACTAACAATAGTATTTTTTACTTTGCTTTTATTTCATTGTTTTTCATGTGCCACAATGTTCATTGCGACTTTTGTGAGACATATTGCCCAGTCGAAATGTTTTAAATGGTCGAAGCGGATGCACAAATGTTTTTTTTATCTAAAATAGTTTAGACTTTTGGACTACAAAAATTTTCGACAATCATATGAAGTTAGCAAGCGCGCAAAAAGCCTCAGAGCAATTAGTACGTTTACAGATAACTAAAATAGACACATTTCAAAGTACGAAAGTTGCTGCGATAAATTGGACGCGGCACACTTATTTTGACCATAATAAAATAACTGCCAAAAACAAAAAACACTTTGAACTATACAAACGAAATGGAAATTGAGAACTAAAAGCTAATTTTATAGAGCATAGAGAATAAAAAACATTTGCCGCGCTTGTTAGGTCATTGGCTTCGAGTGGGCACTTTGCTGACGACAGTTGAATATTCAAGTCAGTGAAAAAATAAAATGTTACAAAAAGTAAGAAGCAAAAAGCACATGTAATCCGATCCGAACTCTACGAATTCTACATGAGCTTGCAGTGATTGGTGGCACTGACCGTTCATTGTGTGGTGTCAGGCGACAGACAGCTGCATACATACTTGGTTTACCTATGCACTGAGCGTGGTAAGGTGCATGTGAATGCATGACGCAACATATGCACATATGTATCCACTACATGCATGCCCTTTAGTATGCTCTAACTGGACTAATGACGCTAATCATAATGACAATAGCTCGTCAAGAAGTTAATAATAATGCTATTGAAACTACTGTTGGCTTCTGCTTACCCGCATCAGCTGCTGCTTATTGTACTTATTATGTCCATTGGTGTCTAATGTGTGATAATAAAAATTCGTAATCAAAAGCATCAATGCAAGCTGAGTGTTGATTTCTTAGTAGGAACAAAAAAATCATTGCACAAGACTTTTGCTTGGACATGCAACTGGACGCGCTTAGAAAATAACCAGTAAGAAGTCGACTTGCTCCGCGTTGTTGGCGAGCATTAGCAACAGCAATGCTTACATATGTATGCGCGAGTATGTAGTCGCATGTTATGCGCATAACCACCAACATGACAGTTATTGCCAATCGTCACTGCAATTGTCGTAAATGCGCGTCAACGAACACAATCGGCAATTAAGTTTAGTTACAGCAATAAGTCTAATTGAATTGAAATGGCGTTTGTTCTTGGAAAGCTAGGAAATTATCGCCAGTTTGCTACTGAATTTTGCCATAAATGAAATTCAATGAGTCGTTCAAATGCTACCGAAATGGTTATGATATTTATGAATGTTTGCTTGTAAGTGTGAACATTAGGTTGGGTCGCAACCAACAGTTTGTAATTTTCATTTCCCTCTTTTTGTAGCAGTTATCAAATTTTCCTTGATCCTAAAGTTGCGTGTAGCGCTTAAGACTTCGCGGTCTTAAATGAAACTGTCCGTGTGAGAAAACTGTCCTAGTAGCGTTGCACTTGTCAAAAACCTTTGAAACAGCTTATAATTTCGCGCTACTAGAAGACATCCATGAGGCATTCTCTCCTACTAAAACTTTAGATGAAAAATTATCTGAGAGTTCGACAATCGTCAGTACTTTCTCGAAGGCAAACCTCGAAGCCTAGAAGGATCTCACTCACTGTTTAACTTATGCATCTCGGAGCTTCCTCAGCCATCAGAAGGAGTTTCACTGATCCCATGCCCTAACGATTTCGCTATACTGCCGTCCGGTAATGGCATTGATGGCGTGCATTTTAGGGTAAACTGCTCTCTCCCGAACTTTCTCGCTTATTCATTGCAGGGAGCCTACCCCTCTCCTTCCTCGACAATCGATTTCACCACCTGGACGAAATATATCAAACTACAGCTGGGAATGCACGTTCACGGCGTACTAATTCCGACAGTGAACAACCCAAAAATTCTTCTCTTTGATGGCCTGTTCTCTTTATAAATGTCAATAAAGTGCAGAGCCGCAAAAAGGTTCTAAAATCGCTCGCCGATGGCACTTGGAGCAAAGGCAATGGAACTTTGTTGAAAACATATAAGGCAATCGGCTCGCCTATTTCAAATTATGCTGCACCTGATTGATCACTTGGGAATAGTAGGACGGAGAGAGGAAACTTCGGATTTGTCAGAGCATCGCACTCCCGGCAGCAACAAGATGCATTCTGATATCGCCTGGACAACACCTGTATAGCTTATGCTCATAGAGAAATTTCTGAGTATCCGAAAAGACACGTTCTGGAAGAAGAACCACCTCTAAGTCACGTCAGAAGGCATCTCTACAAACTCACGGACGAGATTCAGGCCTACATAGCGCAACCACTGCACCCGACGTTTTGCCGACAAGCCATGAACGACATTAATCCAGACACAATCACCAAATTTGCAAACTCTCGCACCATATGAGTTCAACCACCACCCATCGCAGACGATGATCTTCAGCTACCTCGAGAGAACTATGGTCTGAAGGCTGTGACAGATTTAACACCCACCTATAAAAAATTCGACTCAGACATACGCAACAAAGAGCTGGATTTTTAAAGTACACCACAAGACACAAGTCCCGTAAACACACTCAGGTAACAACCCTATCACTTTGTTGCGACCCCGTCGACACAGCTGGATAGACTAACCGATTTAGGCAGGGCCTAGTATTGCCGCTACAGCAACAATTTTTTTTCTTTCGTACGGGGTTTGACCCTTTCTAATAGACATACATACATAATTAGGTATGTATTTATTAGTGCATTGTAAACGCTATCGCATTGAACCTGCCACATTTTTCACAATTCCATTGAAAAACTATATGCAGTTTTGATTTCTGTACATAAATCTCTCCCTCTTTCTCTGTGCTTACAGGAGTGCATTTGCAGGAAAGTTTATGAATGCGGTTGTAAATTGCACAATTCCAGTAAAAAAAACTACGTAAAGTTTGGACTTTCAAGTAAATTAATACATACATATGTATGTATGAATGTATGTATTTACAGGAAGTTGCACACCCGTTTGCGATAGTTGGAATTTGCTACGGCTATTTCAACACTTGACACTTGCCTTTTTGTTACATAACTACTTGAAAGCATTGTAATAATTGCTCGAATCGTTCGCATTGGTTATCCAGCTTGTCAAACGTCAATAATTCCAAGTTTTTCCACAACTATATGAGTTTGCAGGAGTGGTAGATGAGTGATTAGTGGTGCGTGCTACCACTGGGTGGAGTTCAGGTTCGTTTCCCGATGTGAGCAACATACCAATAAAATTTCCTCTAAAATTGTTCGTTTTCGACAGGCAATGGCAAATTTTTTCCACATGAAAAAAAAGTTTCTCACAAAAACCCAACTGACGATCGGAGGCAGAATAAATTGTAGGCTCTACCATTCAGACGCACACCACAAATGGGAGTAGAAGCTCGGCCAAACACCGAACAAAACCATAAGCCCGTGTTGCTAATTCGTGGGATTTCGCTCATAATTTTGGATTCTCGCGCCACAAAACGGCGCTTGAGATTTTGCGACTCATTGTGGGATTTCTAGCTAAATACGATTTTTTGGTTTATTTCAGGGACCAAAAATAACTGTTATCTCCAATTTACAAATTGAAAACGTTGCCCGAATTCTGAAACGTTGTTTCATAATAGTTATTACATGAGTAATATTTTTTCCGTTGCCGATAACAGTTATTTCCCAACGTTTATTTTTTACGTTGTCTGATAAACGTTGTATTATAAGGATATTGATGAAGATGGAGATGGAGAAGAACATAAAGATGATAAAATTAAAAGTCAGACAGTGAAATAACTCTTATCGGCAACGGAAAAAATATTGCTCATCTAAGAACTGTTATAGAACAACGTTTTTCCGATACAACTTATAACTGTTATTTCCCTGGTTTATTTGCTTTTCAGTCATGGTTTCATTCTTTTATTCAATCGCGTATGCCTTTTGAATCAAAGCCTCTGGACTGTAATTTAAGCATAGAGATTTTAGTAAAAAGTTATTTTTAATTATTCATGTAATAAGAAAGCATAGTGTGCGAAAATAAATGGTCTTTTGGATCTATTAGCCCACAAACTCCATTCGAAATCGAGGCTATGTTAGCGCTACGTATCATAATAGCTTCAGGTAAAGAAAAAAGGCGTGAGTACCAAGTACTCATAAAATTTGATGTGTAAACAAATGTGTGCGGCTCGGCAAAGCAATTTCGAACTGATCCCGAACTAGTTCCGATATGGGCCCGAAAAAGTCCTGAACTAGTCTCGACATGTTTCCGAACTAGTCCCGAAATCGCCTCAACAAAACCAAAAAGCCCCGATCTAGGCCCCAACTGGACCCGAACTAGTGCCAAAATGGTCCCAAACTGGTTCCGAAGTAGTCCCGAAAAAATCCTGAACTATTCCCTCACTGGTCCCGAAATTGTCTCGAACTAGTCCCGAAAAAGTCCCGAGGAGTGTTGCTACAACTGCTGATTAGATTTGTTTTCACCAAATATGTATATATAAGTGTAGAGTATACTTTTTCATGATCCATTATAAAACTCCCAGCAAAATAATTTATTATAAGTCTGGGCCGTTCACGAATAGGATTGCCTTTACCCCACGCTTTAGCGCGAGTTAATGCCTGAGCGGCCTATTGACCTCACCTGCTTATTCTCAACCTCGAAGTCAGTCGGGATCATACGCCAAGAGGAAAGCTCCCAGCACTGGTGGAGATGACTCCGGACCGTCGAAGTGTACGTCCATACCCGCTGGAATAAATTGTAACAAACTCCATATCACGACGGTCCCCATACAGAACGGGCATTCTCCACACAAAGGCGGAGGGGTAAGAAGTAATGTACACCACAAGGCGAAGCTCTATTTACACTCCTAAGAAACTTAATAAATAATTAGCTTATGAGGTTAAACGACACGTTTTGTCAAACCATAGCCCATGCTGACGACCTTGTCTGGTTCCAGGCCGCATTCCTGTCGAGTTCGGTCTTGGATTTTTTTTTTCAAATATTGTTCTCTTGACGAAACCAACTCTGTGACAGGACCTCCACGATTTGCCAGCCAGTCTAAAAAAAATTTTCGAGGCAAAGATGACAAACATTTATTTAACATCGGAACAAATATACACTTCCCAGTGTTATGCAGTGATTACCTCGTAAATTCCTTCTATTTATGAAAGTAATGATCCTTGTTTCGGCAGGGCTGCTGTTCAAATAACTACAAATGGACATACATACATATGTATTTATCTAAATACACTTAAGATACGTATTTTGAAAATTTCATATAAATTAATTTGCATTGAACTGCTTTGTTTTTACATATCTTTCAGATGCTTTTTGTGTATGCGAGTGTGTGAGTATTTGGTGTAGAGTGCAAATGGAAGGAGAACCCGCGACTATGTGTGCGAATTTCACATTTCCAACGAAGTCCCATGTGAGTCACAAGCGTTAATCCAATCAGGAAGCATAAAAAAACAAAACAACGTCAGTCATGAGTGAGAACAATGCTATGCACACATCATCGGATGCAGATACAAATTCCCGAATACATACATATGTGCATGTAAGTAAATGTCAATATTTATTTGTTTCACCACAAAATAATTGTCACCAATCATCAGATCAATCATGGATCAATTTTTATTTTTATTGTATTTTAAATAATAGTATTATATAACAAATCATAGTCAACATATGTACATATATATAAGCATGTATTCGGTTACTACATAGGAGATAGCTTCACACAAAAGCATTTTATGAAGGTCATTTCGAATTTCATTAATTTATCACGCACTTAAGTTTCTACAACTTTCGCCATTTCTTTCTTTTCTTTGTTTTTTAAGCACTTGCAGTAAAGGAAAAGATAAGCAAATAATAGTTTTGAACAAAATATGTATGTATACTCATGCATTTATAGATACATAGTACTTATTTGCAGACGAATTGATAAGATTTAGACGTTTTTATTGAAGATTGGCTAATAAGCTAAACATTTAAAGTATATATATTATCTAGCAGATATACAGTGACGCTTATAAAAATGTGAGCACGGTTATGCTCTTGAAAGTTTTAAGTGTGAAATTTAATAGATAAGAAAAAAGTCCGCAGGGTGCATGAAAAGAAGCTGTTTGCCTATATATGTTATATTATATAACTTTTCGCGAAATGCTTTGGTTATGGTATTTAAATAAAAATCCAACCAATTATATGTACTACAATTTCACCAAACTTTAATCGAAACTCATTTCTTTGGGGACTGTCTGGGGTTTTCTCTGGACTTTTTATTATTTGTTGTCGGATGTTAAGGACTTTATTGAGGGTTTTCTTAACTTTTCATTTTATCTTTTTTTATGTCTCGTGCTTCATAATTTTTTTGGCGTTCTCGAAACTTTTGAAAATTTCCTTGGGCTATTTTCTGACTTATTAGGAATTTTTTGATATTTCGTAATTTTTAAAAGTCCCATTAGAAGTTGTTTTTTGCACTTTTCGACATTTTCTGAGTTTTATTTTCTTGGTATTTTCTAGTCATATTTTTTTGGGGACTTATTAGGTGTTTTTTATAATTTTCGAGATATTTCGTTTTGGGTTATGTCAAGATTTTTTAAAGTCTCATTCAAGTTTTTTTTGGGCCTTTTCGAGATTTTCCGTGCGTAATTATTTGCGCCTTTTGATTCATAATTTTTCGTGGTTTTGTAGACTTTTCAAGATTTTCTAATGATTTTTTCAGGACTTATTAGGTTTTTTTTGAATTTTTCGAGATATTTTTTTTTGGGATATTTCGGGACTTTTAAAGGTCCAATTCGGGTTCTTTTGACTTTTTAAGATTTTCCGTGGTTTCTTTTTTGGGCCTCTTGCTTCATAATTTTTCGGAGCTTTCGAGATTTTCAATGCGTTTTTCGCGAGTTTTCCCGGATTTTTTTGGGGCTTTTCAATATTTTTTTTTTTTAATTTTTCGGGACCTTTCTAGATTTCTTTGAGACCTTTAAGGATTTTTTCTAAACTTTTTGATATTTTTCAAGTTTTATTTTTTCGAGACTTTTTGGGACTCATTTTTCGGGACACTTCGGGATTTTTTGGATCTTTCGGTATTTTTTCGGCTTTTCGTGCTTTAGTCGGGAGTTTTAGAGATTTTTTTTTGTAATTCCGAGGGTGAACTTTCCTTTTTATGAATGCAAAAGCCGTCGCTTAGCTGCCGCTCAATGAATAACAATTAACTTGCCTTTTATTCGGGTTTATGGCTCAAAATAATATATGCCCATTTTTCAGTTAAGCAAACTGTTTTACTTAAATTTGCTTTGTTTATTTAATGAGTATTACTTTTTTAATGAAAGTTTAGCTCACTATCTAATAAAAACCTTACAAGTAAAAGTATCAAACTTTTTAGAAGATTTATAAAATTTGAAGAACTTCAACAAATCATCCTAAAATGTGAAACTTTTTATTCAGAATTTTAAAAGAAATTCTAGGCAAGCAGTTTCGTAGCGTAAAGTGCAAGCAAAAAATGTCATTTAATTACCATAGAACAAACCTTGGGTCAGGTATATGACATTATTTTGTATTAGATTATAAAAAAAATATAAATGAAGGTGGTAACCTTCGTTCGTTATTTCTGTTTAAAAGCTCTTATTTGACACCAAATTTATATTTGTTTATTATCCGGAAAGGACTTTTATTTCGGACTTAAAAAATATCTGGCCAAAGAATAACTGCTATTTTCGGTCCCTGGGAGAAAATGAGTAACATGTTCAAGAAAAAAAAAATGCCAAAAATCAGCGGTAAGTCCTTGCTACTTCAAACTTGCACTTTATAAAATTGAAAAGGCTACAATACTGCGTCCTCAGAATCTTTCCAAGGAATCTAATTAAAAAAGTCGAAATTTTGATGAAATTTTGTCGAATTTTCCTAATTTTTGTACAAAGTTTGAAATTCGGACTTATATGGTTTTTATTAGATTTCGAGCTATACTTTTATAAGAAAAAGAACTAACATTAAATAAACGTGAAAAAATAGCGAAAACTTGCTAAAACATCTCTTCTCTATTTATAATTTCGCCACTGTATATGCACGTACCCTGCAAACATAATTTGGGACTAATATATAAAGAGAGTAGTGCCCAAATAGTCTCCATGAGGCACAAATGACCATTAGTTTTCGTAACCAATGTCATGCGAATATATGTAAGTGTAGATTAATTAGATTTAGACTCACCCCTTACGTGTACATTGGGATGGTCCTAAAAAAGTATACAATTTTAAGCTCTCACCTCCTAGGATTTTTCTAAATTGAATAAAAAATACCCGAATTTTTTTGTTTAAAAAGAATTTTATTTAGAACTGCCTCAAAGCCTCCTCGATGATGGGATTCATAATGAGGAATACTAAAAATTTTAAGGACCCTATGACTCTTAAAGCACTTTTTATTGCCTTGGTTCGGAGTATTGTTGAATATGGGGCGATAATATGGAACCCATATTATGCAAAGCACTCTGACAGAATAGAGAGAATCAAAAGGAAATTTTCCAGATTTGCTGTGCACAAATTGTTCAACGGCCGGGATATTCCAGAATACGCCTCAAGAAGGAAATTACTTGGCCTCCAATCTATAGCTGACAGGAGGTCGTATTTGTCGCTGTTATTTGCATACAATATTCTATCTGGCAGCATTGTCTGCCCAGAGATGCCTAATTGTTTTCAAATTCAGGAATCTAATATGAATCTTAGAAATCCCAAACTGTTCGTTGAAGGTTCGCATAAGTCGCTATACTCGTACAATGAACCGATTGCTAGAGTTATTCGCCTTTGTAACAAACATTGCGCTAATTAATTTCAACGACAGCCTTTATTGTTTTAAGTTAAGTTTATTCAAACTGTTTAATTGATCTAAATTTAATCATAGTCTGTAAGAAATCCTGTTTCAAAGACTGAAATAAATAAATAAA
>JAPVRG010250171.1:0-12790 GCA_029783565.1 Rhagoletis cerasi
CAATGCGATCCCGCTGCGTTCCCTAATGTACATTTTCTCATCCAAGTGTTATCTATTCTCTCGGTAACTACCGCTACAAATGAGAGGTCGTTTTCCTCCTTACGATTTATAAAAACTTATTTGACAAATACAATGAGCGAAGGAAGACTTAATGCCTTGCTTCGCTTTCCATCCATAAAGATATGGAAATTACGGCAGAAGAAATTTTGGATGAAATGGCGAAAATGAAAAACAGGCGTATTCATTTTGCGCTATGAAATTGTTTTTTAAGTTAAGTTTTTGATCCTTGACACAAATTTTTTGTTATATTTATGGAACTTACACTTAATACAAATCTGTGAATTGGAGATTTTTCTTAATAAAATTATTTATGTGCATAGCATACCATGTTTTAGTGTTCTTCTTGTTTTTAATTCTGAAATGATTGAGTAAAACCCCCCCCATGGCTCATCTCTGGCTACGCCCCTGACTTAGACTATTGCTGTCGCGTGTGGAGAAATGGCTTTTAGCAAGTTGGTCCTCATTAAGAATAAAATTTCGACGTCCACAAAAATTTAGGGGAGTGCTTTAACTTTTGGGCGAGTACCATTAACTAGCCCCTTCAAATGTATTTAGATTTCAGATCGAGCTCTCTAATTTGATATATAACTTGTCTCTGAACGATTAATAGATCCCTGGGAATGAGCGCCTTGTCTTAGAATAATATAAGCTTTTCTTCAGTGTGACCAGGTTAACCCTTTTGAGGCTAGATTTAGCATTTATGCCATAGCCGCGAAATTTCAGATCTAGCTTGGTGATTTTTGTCTAGCCTTTTTTTCTTCAAACATTCATAGTAAAATTCTAAAAAATAAGTAGTAGTCATAGTAAAAAGCCTTAGTATTTCAAAATCTGCATACTTAGTTTACCGTTAAAAAATTATAATGGCAATGCAAAGTACCATTTCTTGAGAACTTTTTATTAAAGTTTATGAACTAAATTGGTTTAAAAAATAGTACGACAGCATTTTCTTTGAATTTAATGTTTTTACAATTTGATTTGTTGATATGCTTTTTCTTAGGTGGGTGTCCCACGCGAGCATTAAATAAAATCTTTTTCTCTGAGGTTGTCGATTTGGTAAAGAGTTTTTAGGTGTGAATAAACTGACTTCTTTTTAACCTAATTTTTAAGAGGATATAACTTTTTTTGACCTTTTTTCTGGTCACACTGATTCTTTTATGTCCCGATGTAGCGCTGCCTACATGCGCACGAACGTAGCAATGCTTTGCTCGATATGAAATCAAAACAGAGACGAAAGCGAATAGGTAAATGGAACAATTACTCATTATCATATGTCCGGCTGAGGCGCTACCTATCGAGATGAACGCAGCAATGCCTTGCCCAATGTAAGCAAATGCATCAAAATTTTCAGATCGAGTACTGAAATTTGCCTCTGTACGATTTGTAGATCGCTGGGAATAAGCGCCTTGTGTTAGAATAATGCATACCATACTCATGGACATGAAGAATTTTATACTTCTTTTTACATAAAATTAAAAAAAAAAAAATCTGCAACGAACATTTTTAAAAAATCATTCATCTTTTTCACAGCTCGACTAGTGGGTTCACATCACAACGAGTCCTCCTGCTCATCAAGTCCCGATTCACCTCGCCACACATTGCATGGAGCTCAAGCGAAGGAATTGCCCCGGCCGTTGGATAGCTCGAATGTCAACGGACAGGGTAGAGCACAATACTTATCAGCCACCTGCGTCGTATTTACAAACTATTCCGGCGACACGGCCAGCGTAGTGGACGAGCACTTCTCGCGGGCGCTCAATTTTAGCAATAAGGATAGCAAAGGTGAGTTTATTAAATAAGAGAAAATAATTAAGGGCCTGTGCCAATTGATAGAAAAGTACTCTGGATAGTAAATTTTTGACAACTACGAGGTGAAAAAAAATGTCCAAGCCGACACAATAGCATTGGAAATCTGCCCACCATAGTAAAACGTTTTTTCACCATAGAACTTTTCTATCAATTGGCACAGGCCCTAAGAAAATATTTAACAGGACATGCTAGCAGTGTTGCCAGAAATTTTTCGTGAAAATTCTTTCAAGTGAAACTAATTCTTTAAAAATCGGAACAATTAGTAAGTATTAGGGCATAAATGCCTCGTAACCACGTAAACCTCCTAAACTTACTAAATTTTGTATGGAAACCAGGTTTATTTACTAGACTTATGCCGTTACGAGGCATTTACGCGTTTATATGAAAAACAAAAACTTCTTTGAAACAAATATCTTTTTTGAAGATTTTAATTTAAAAAAAAACTTCAAATTTGTTTATTTCGCATTTATCACATAAGTTATAATAAACAAACAAAAAACTAGATTTACAAGTAGATATTTTTTGTGAATGTTTTTCAAACATAGCAATTGAAAAAACTTGAGAGAAGCAACTAAATATATAAGTAGGTATGTACATATATAAAATGATTAACGCTCGTATATCTCGAAAAAATTCCGTTTCGCAATATCTCCACTTAAAAAAAAGAAGCAATTTTTTTAGTTTTTTTTAACAGTTTTCCAAGTAAGGAACTCCTTGTGCTATCTGTACCTACTGTGCGCCCCGCGATAAAATTATACGGTCTAACAAAAGCAATGTTAATCCATATTTCTAACTTTTTCCAAAAATTAGAAAAATTCAATGTTCATTTGAAAATTTAAAACAATTACTATTCGTGTTATTCGATATATGCATTATTTTCGCTATAGTGAAATGTCAAATAAATTAAATTGCTACGAAGTTTTGTATAAATAATGATTACTTAGTAGATGACGTTTGACAGTTTATATATACTGAATCACGTAGCAGGCCGCACTTTTCGCGACAGTCCCCTGAAGAGTTCAAAAAAGGGTGCGAGCATTGAAATCGTTATAAAGACCAAGTTGATATTTCGTAATAATTCAAGTTTTACAATATTGACATAAAAACTGACAATTGTTTATCAATATTTTATGAACTTTTATTATTATAGATCGATGTGAATTGCTCATTCCACGTTTTGACCGAGAAAATAGTTTTTTTCTTAAAAAAATAATCGAAAAGAACGAATTTTAGTTGTTATTAGGCATTCAGTCTAAATGAAGTTTAAAGTGTATATTCAGTAATAAAAAAGTTTGAAAAAAATTAAAGATACCTTTTATGAGATATTGAATTTGAAAAATTTTTTGCACTTATTGTTTATTGTTGAATAATAAAAAACCAACAACTTTTTTAGAATAGTTATAAACTTTATTTTGTAGTCCATCGGTCAATTTTTGGGCAAGTTATAGAGAATTGAAAAAAAAGTTTCCTCAAAAAACCGAAAAAGTCGATTTTCACCCAAAAACGAAATTGCCGATAAATCTGCGAATCTCATTATTTTGACCAAGAATCAATATATTAAAGTTTCGTTGAATAATAAAATTATGTCTCGAGTGGACCGGTTGAATTGAAATGGAAAGCATCAACAAAGTTGCACAACGACAATTATCTAGTTTGAAGTGTCCAAAAAAAAACGCTAATTCTTGAATTTTTTTTTTGCAGACGGTATCACGCATTTTCTTTTATACATAGTTACTATGTTCAATTTTTTTTTTGTTGGAAGAAATTAATAACCGTCGTCAAAAAAATTATTAAAAATCAACGCAAATTTTTAGCCTTTTGAAACTTACACTTTATTGTACTAGAATTTAATAGGCTACAAAACTGCGTACTTAAAGTTTGTTGTTGTTGTGAAAATTTGTTGAATTTTTCTACATAGTTTTGAACGTTGATTTATATGGTGTTTAAATATAATATAATGAACTAGACTTTAATAAAAAATTAATAAAAATTAAAAAAACAACAGAAAATTAAATTAGTCAGAACTGGTCAAAATGTCGTGTCTCTATTTTTTCACATGACTGTGTGTTTATGCATTTTTATAGCGTGTTTCCACGAACGACTCTTTGTTTGCTTGTATCGTTTCGTATCAACGAATGAAAATTTATTCTACTTCTGTGAATTATAAAATGTAGGTAGCAAAAAAAGAATAAATGCAGTATTTTGGAAAAAACAGCAGTATCCAATTTTGGAATCCAAAAATAAGTATTATACTGCTAAAAAAGTATAGATACGAGCGTTTAGAATGGTCAATATAAATATATTTATATACAAGTTAGTTAAGACTTGTAAATTGTAGCTTTAAAATGTTTTAGCAAATCGTTGTAGCCAATATTATGACACTCTATTTCGTTTCTTTTTAAGCAATCTTTCGTGAAAAAATACCGCTTAAATTGGTATGGTTTCCAGCTTTTTATGAATTGTTTTATTTAAATTAAGCTGAGAGGAACCTCTGTCCACATTTGCTGTAGAAGCCAAATAGAAAATCATCAGGTGCTGCCAGATGCCTTCATACTGAAGATTTTTTATATGGCATTTTGGTTTTATTTAATACATATCTTCAGTTTAAAATTTTGACAATACTTTTTTGAAAATAACATTTAATTTTGAGGATAAATCTTCACTCCGGCAACACTGCATGCTCGTGATCAGTACAAGTATGTATGTATGTATGTATACTTAAATGCTTATGCCCTCATTTGTGCATAGAAATATAAATAAATACATACATACTTATGTAGATATATATATGTATGTACTACAATTATAAATATGTGATTACAACTGAATGATACTGTTAATGGTGGCAAAAAAAACACCTCCAAATGCAGATTTTCCAGCGAAATAACACTGCATGTAAGTGCATAGATATGCATGCATGCTGTTGTCTGTTGATTTCTCTTGCGCTAATTTTTTTCTATGAAAATCGCACTTGAAAATTGCCGCCTTTTGGTGTCGCTTGTCGTGAAAGTGCCACCACAGCTAGGCAGCAAATCAACCAGAGACGATTTCGCCACTTTGATTTGATTTACATGACTAATGATGCCTTTTATAATGCGCCACGGACCATTTTCATTATGGAGCTATGTGATTGTGCGTCTGAGTATGTACATGTGTAGGTAGGTTGGCTTTGAGATGATCAAAAAGCGGCTGCTGTCATGTAACTGTCAAGTGTACAGTGGCGCAACGTTGTTACCCACCACGTCCAACTCGTCATCAACTGTGTTGGGTGTCAAGTGAATGATGCGGGTATGGGACGCCGTATAGTGGGAGCAGATATAAGAAGAATTGAGGCCCAAAAGTAATAAAATTGCCAAACAGATTTTATCTCTCAGTTTGCTGGTGCTTTGCTCCGTATGTTCTTTTGCTTAGGTATGTATGTAAATGCCATGTCATAATGAGTGCGTACAAGTAATTAACACGAGCGAGTTTTAATTCAAATCGTTTTTGGTTTGTCTTTTAGTTGATGTCTCAATTTTGCAAGTCTATTGTTTTTTGATATGTTGTTGTTGTGTTTTTTGTTTTTTTTTGACAAAACATAACTTTCTGCCTCACACAATAACTTCATAAATTAGTCAAGGCGCGGTGTGGCGTTGCAGGCGCTCAACCGCTTCAGCGCCGTCAGCGGCAGCAGCAGCGGCAACCGTTGGTGTTGTCAGTGTCTGACACTTGCTGCTTGTTCTTTTCGATTTCGTAAAATTAATTACCGCATTTAATGAAGATAAACGCGTTGTCTTAAGCACATGACTTGTCTTTTTTCGTGTCTTTCAACGTCTCATTTCATTCTTTGGTTGGGGTTTTCTGTTGCTTACTTTTACTTTCACGTGTCACGTTGTCCCGTTGTCAGTTGTTCTTCCTTATTTTTACTTGCAAATTTCTTGCGTGTTCCTCAGTGTGTTTTGTCTCATTACCGCAAATGTATAGTGAAAATTTTAAAGTGTTGATAATGTAAATATTTGCCAATTGAAGCCTTGTTTTACTCGACATTGTCACTGCCAACTCCACAGGGTGCCGATTAAATAGATAAACTGGCCGGGTGGTACCAAGGGTGGTATGTATAAAAAAACCAGTAAAGTTATGAAGACTTAATATTGTAATTGAATTACATAGGTACACATTAACAAACCATATTTGTACAAAACCTCTCTGGTTCTATTTTCGTGTTTTCTATTAGATATTTTGGGAGGGTCAGTTCATTTAGCAAAAATGTGAAAAATGGAAAAATACAAAGAAAAGTATGAAAATTGGCAAAACGACTTTACGACATATTTCTAATGCCAAAGTTTCTTAGTAAATTTTACGTCCAAATGCGTAAAACCCAAGTGCCTTCTTAACATTGGAGAGTCAGCCATAAAATTTCAGTACAAAAATTTTACGGACTGTAAAAACGCCCCTAAATATGAATTATTTATGCATTCATATTCATTCGTTCCGCATCCAAGAGCTGGCGTCGAAAATACGCAAGAGTTTTCTGAAGGCTAATATTTTCAGAATAGGTTAAATTTTAGTGCTGGAAAGTTAGTGTAGAGTCAGCACTTTCGATACTGGGGCACCTGGCACCGGGACGCGTCAATAAATGGAATTTAATGTTCTTAATTCACGGGAGCCTTCATTTCTCAACCAATTTGATAAATTTTTTTTTAATGAAAGCTTATAAAATTTGCAACAGAGCCCAATTTTTGATTTTTTTATTTGTTTACATTAAATTTTATAGTGAAAAATTCAGAAAAAGTAGCAACTTTGAAGAAGATCAATTCTCTTGATCCAGTTAATAAAGGTTACAAAATAAAAACTAGTTTTAAACAACTGGAGGGTTCCTCCAAAACGAAAAAAAATTTGAAATATTTAAAAAAAATTTCACCAAAATAAAAGTAAAAAAATTTTGAGTTTTCAGAAAGATTTTGGATATGCAGTTTTATAGACCATTAAATTTTAATGCAATAAAGTGCAAGTTTCAAGTGGCTAAGAGTTCGCATTTATTTTTAATAATTTCTTTTCGCTTTTAATTCCCATTTAGCATGCAGATGGCCACTTGAAACTTGCACTTTATTATACTAAAATTTATTGGTCTATAAAACTGCATATCCAAAATTTTTCTGAAAACTCAAAAATTTTTTTTAAACATTTAAAATTTTATTGTTATATGGGCCAAATTCCTAAGTTTTTTGTTTATTGCCGTTTGAGTAAAAAAGCGAAAATACTTTTTGTTTTCCCTTGTCCCTCCCATGATAAAAAAATAAAAGGTAGTTTCACTCAATGATTTTTGTCGCCATGTTAGCCATGTGACTTTTGCTGGCTTTATAACATTTTCATCGAAATCAAGCTACCAGCCTTGATAAAAAAATAATTTTTATCTACTTTTCGAAAATTTTCAAACAAAAATCATATGTGCATGCATACAAAAACAAAATTCCGTACATTTGTGCAAGGATTCCGGGTTGAAGTTTTTTAAATTTCCAACGCTCCCTTTTATCAGAAGTAAGTGGTTAGAAGCTTGTGACGGCAATGAAGAGGTCGTGGTAAAATTTTGATTCTATCCTTTTAACTTGTTATATTTGTTTAAATAGCTTGCAGAAGTAAATGATGAGGACGAATTCCTTCAAAATATAAAACCACTTAACGATATAGAGTTGGATGGATCAGAAAATTTTGCAGGATATATTGTATCGAAAATGCGTTTAAAGCAGTTCGGTTCGAGAACAAGTGAAACGAAGCAAAATAATTACACTTATGTAAACTGTGTGTTAGAAGGTGGTCTTTACAAACCGAGTTCTGACTTTGCAAGCATATTAGACCACTCAAACTCGGTATTTATGCGATTAAGGGCCAATTTCACCAGCTCTGTTTAACTTTAATCTCCAATTAAACATCGTTATCCACGTTACCGACTCCATAAGATATGCATGCATACATTAACTGGATTTTCATAAAAGCAGAACTGATTTGTTTATGCACATGTATATAGTTGTGTATGTTAATTTGTTTCAAAACTACGCAAATAAAAGTTATCATAGAAAGAAGAATTCTCTAGTTTGTTGTACTAATGCCCTAAAACGGCGTGTGTTTTAATCATAATTGCTAAAAACTGCAAGAATGCCAGTATACGTAAAAAATTGTAAAGTGGAACTTCTTTTTTTTATCAGGAACGTCGGAAAATATCAAGGCCCATAAAAAACAGCAGAATCTCCCATCCCGAAATACCATAATTTGTATTTTACTACTAACAATGTGGCAACGCCGCTTGTAGTCTGTACAAATTATGAAACTTCAAAAAAGCCTGTATCCGTCAAAAAATTTGAAGTGAAACTACCTTCTATTTTTTTATCATGGTTGCACCTGCAATTTCTTCGAAGGCGTTGAGCTTTTGTTGGTGACTTTGAAAGAGATTTTCACAGCGTCGCTTGCATTTGCCTACATACCTCAACCTTGGAGGCTGGTTGATGTCGCCTTTGTACCTGAGGTTGGTAAGGATAACTACATATACTAGCCCCAGAAGCTACAAGCTTATTAGCATGCCATCCTTATATATAGCTGTGGCCTGGAACCTACATATAATTAATGACGAAGTTTTCTGATGTGGTCGAAATTGATGTGAGACATGCCCTAACGATTTTCGAACGTATTATCAAGGATCCAAAACATCTGAAAGCCTAAATTATATGATGATGTAGAGTTCCTTGCAGACTACACCATCAAACTCCAATTCATTCGTGAATAAGTTCAGGTGCCCTGATACCAAACTGCAATACGCGAAATCTTCTCTTAAAGAAATATTATTGATGAACGTTCCACTAAGACTAAGCATTCGTATGTAACGGTCGCCTTAGTTCGGGATGAGGGTGATTCAAGTGATGACCCAATGTAGGATTGCTTTGCTTCCAATAAATCTCGTATTTTTTAAGATATCTAAGATACATATGTATACAAGGTGTCCAAGATGTACCACGACAAACTTAAGGAGAAGGTAGGCGGGAGGGTGAGCTGCCTGATAGGCAAAAATTTTTCAGGTGTTACCGTTTTTGAAATTTTAAAATGTTTTTGATTAAAAAAAAGTTTAAGTATTTTATTTAACAGCATGTAAATAAAAAAAATTTACCTTCTCCTTATGTTTGACGTGATTTTTCTTAGACACCCTGTATAAGAGAAAACTAATGGAATATTAAAAAAGTGCCATATGGAACTTTTTGCTTTGATGGTGAAGATAAGTATGTAATAGTTTATACAAAATTTTCCACACTTTTTATTAAAGTAAGTAGCAGCCTTTGAAAGTAATGAATCAATTAATGCTAAGAACCCACATGCAAGTACTAAGGACGGGCAGTTCGCATTAAAATTTGGAACCCCCAGGGCCGAGATTAAAATTAAAAGTTCTCGTGGTCAAGCAGGAAAAGACGGAAGACCCTCATACACTTAATGAATGGGCAGAAAATGATATTAAGAGCGTCATCACAGGACATGCTATTGCACGAATGAACCAACGAAGGCATATACCAACACGTCGATGTCCAGCGTTTTAATTAAATAGATATATACTTGTGTAAAAGTAAGTTACAACAAAATACAAGTTTATGCATTTAAGCCCTATTTAAAATACGTCCTTAATTGAAGTACGTTCATTATCCCCTAGCAAAGAAAAAAAAACGTCCAATATATGTAAATACACCCAGCCAAATTATCAACTTCCGAAATGTATTTCAATTAAATTGACAAAACTGACGCGAAGATCAAGAAACTTTCGATAAGCCTACACGATCAATAGAAAAGTAAACGAATATCAAGGACAACATACTGACCAAACAATTATGTATATTCTAAAGTGCACATGTTTGTCAATATGTAAGTGCATATGTATGTAGGAATGATGAACTTAAAAAACACTTATATTTCGCTAAACAACTCCAAAGAAAATCCATAATTTGGTTGGTTTTTATTGATCACCAAAGACTTTTGGTGGTTGGAAATAACAATTTCTTCCTATGTACTAAATTTGAGTTTGACTCTTGTTTTGAAATTTGCCAAACTCTTTATGAAAAAAAATTGTGTCTAGTATGCATTATATTCGAATAGTTGTAATAATTAACGTCACATGAAATTCTATAATGTCTTAATTTAATTTCATTTCTGAACCCAATCATATGGAATTAAAAAAACCTAAGAACCTTCTCAAAAAATTAGAACTAGAATACAGGAAAGTAAATGCACAACCGGTTAGCTAAAAAAAATTATTAAAAATCAATGCGATGTTATAGCGTCTTGAAACTTGCACTTTATTCTATTAAATAGGCTATAAAACTGTATTGCTAAATATTTTATAAATATTCTGAATAAAGGCGAAGTCACACGATTGGTGTATTTGTACAAATTTGTACATATTGACAGTTAAACACTGGTGATTGGAAATTTTTTTCTTGAGTTGAACTCATGAAATTTTTAGAAAACACCCTTCTGTAATTGCCAAAATGTACAAATCTGTACAAATGCACCAATCGTGTGACACGGCCTTAAGAAGTTTGAAATTTTTGGGGGATTTTGGTAAAATTTGTTGATTTTTTATAAAATTTGTACAACGTTTGAAATGATTTATTTGCTGCGTGTTCTATAATGCGCTAGACTTTTACAAAAAAATATTAAACATGAAATAAGCAAAAGAAATATAGCCAAAACTGGTCAATATAAAAAGTTTCTATTATTTCTTCCACCAGGTATGTACATATGTATGTCGCGAGGTGCAAGCACTTTTGCTGGACGGTTTTTTCGGCAGGGCTGCTTGTAGTAAGATGAGTACCTGCATACTAGTGTGTTCGATTATTCGCCTTTATTCGAAAACCAGCTTTCGAGTTATTCGAAAAATAACAATTCAAAAAACCGGTGCAAGAAAAAGGTATAGCTTTCATTTAGAAATCCATTAGCCAAAATAAGTTCGAAGTATTTTGGATTAAAAGCAAAACAGAACAAAAATAATGGTAGGGAAAAACTCGAGAATGTAGAACCGACTGCCTTGGGAGTGAGAATACGCCATACGCTGAACCAGACCGACCATGCAAATATGGTCTATTATAGATAGGCCTTGATGGGCATTCATCGATAATCAAGCGGCTCTATTGGCAATGTAAATATGGCTACTGCGTTCACAAGCTATAGCCTCTAAAAGACAAAATATGCTCTCCTGAAAAATTTCAAATTTGTCACTTAACACAAGTTCGCACTCACCCATCGATATTTAGAATTTCAAGTTTCTGGTATATAAAAGAACTGGGTGAAACCAGGTTTAATCGGTTGTAATAACACGGTTTACTCGGTATTCGAAAAATTAAGATTTCAAAAAAACCACTTAAAATATTAAAAAAACCGGTTGCAACCGGTTTGGAAAAACCGAGTCGAGTCACCCTACTACATACCACAAACAGGTGCATATGTATGTACATACTTACGCAAAATTTCCCAATTACTGCTGATAATTGTTTACACGTCTCTTGATTTGCAAGTAGGTGCTTCAGCTTAGCTTTTTTACAAAAAAATAAGATAGCGCGATTCAATATGTTCGACCTAAATGCATACACATTGTACATGTGTATGTACATATGTATGCACGTACATATATATAAAATAGCATCTGTATGCTTGTGTTATCTTAATAAATTAATTACGCCGTCCTTGCTTCATAGCTACCTAAGTGATGATAGTTTTCCGTTGCCTACGTCTAGATATCGATGGTCCTCTGCAATAACGACACAATTCAAAATTCAGAAAATAAAAACCCTTTCTACTGTTAAGTATCTCACGTCTCTAACCCTTGTATAATCCATCTCTAATCCTTACTAAAGTAAGTAGTAAGGATTACTAAAGTATTTAGTGAAGATTAGATATAGATCAGACCAGGATTAGAGACATGAGCCACTTAACAGTAGTAAGGGTTTTTATTTTTTGAATTTTGAATTGTGTCGTTATTGCAGAGAACCGTCGATATATTTTCCTGCATACATATGTACATTTATGTACGTCATTATCAAAACAATGTACCTTATCATTACGACAATTAATTTGAAGTTTTTTTACTTCTTACTTTTTGATTCACACATGTGTCAATGCAATTGATTGCTTTGACATTTATGGTGAGCGATCAAAGTTAGTGTGATATGATAAGATAAAAGTACTTATGCATACATATTGAACCGTTGTAAACAATGCATTATACAGATAATGCCATTAATGGCCTATTAAAGCCCAATCAATAATGTCTATGAATAAGAAAAACGTCAGAGTAAAAAAGGGTCCTAATAAATTTTGAATCTATTCGACATATTTATTAGGTCTTAAACTCCTTATTGTTTTAGAAATCAAACTTGCAGCTTTGCCAGAGGCCAGAGTTAGTCAAAATGATCTGCTCTACGTTACTTATTAGATTCTTTTTCATAACAATTTGCCATTAATTTGACAAAAATTTCAAAAGATGCTTTAATGAAAAACAAAAATAATGTATAGTACCGGCCACAAGTGGGGCGGAACTCGCTAATAACGGATGTGTATTTATCTATACCTGGTTCGCCTAAATGTATGCTTTATAATTATAAGCGGAATGCATTCAAGAAAATGTTAAGTTTCTGTTAGCAATTAATGTGAGGAGAGGATGTTAATGTTAAGTTTCTGTAATTGATGTCTGTTGATCTTTTTACTGCTAAATTTAAGATCACGTTAAAAATATGTTAATCTTTTCTTCGCTTATATGTATTAAAATATTTTCGTATTCAGGGCTATCACTGAATCCATCGTAGAAAATCTACGAATTCGAATGCTTGCTAGTACGAATATGAAAAAATTGCTATCACTGAATCAAAATGAACTCGAAAATATCGTTGATGCACTTTGGTGTTTCGAAATTATCTGA
>JAPVRG010250175.1:0-18025 GCA_029783565.1 Rhagoletis cerasi
ATTTTCAACGCTCCTTTTTCCCAGAAGTAAGTGGTTAGAAGCTTGTGACGGCAATGAAGAAAATATTCCGAAAGAACCGCTTATTTGTTCAACGCATTTTGCTCTAACGGATATAACAACTAGCAAAAACAAAACCATTTTATGCAGAAGTGCAGTGCCGCAGAAAACAAGGTATCCTCGAATACATACATGCATACATTAACTGGATTTTCATACAATCAGAACTGATTTGTTTATGCACATGTATATGGTACATACATTGTTTCAAAACTACGCAAATAAAAGTGATCACGGAAAGAATTCTCTAGTTTGTTGTACTAATGGCCTAAAACGGCGTATGTTTTAATTATAATTGCTAAAAACTGCAAGAATGCCGTAAAAAATTTTAAAGTGGAAATTCTTTTTAGTGTTTGGTAATTTAGGCTATTAGATCGAGTCAGGAAATTATTTTTTTTTATCAGGAACGGCTGAAAATACCAAGGCTCATAAAAAACCGCAGAATCTCCCATCCCGAAATACCATAATTTCTATTTTACTACTAACAATGTGGCAACGCCGCTTGTAGTATGTACAAATTATGAAACTTCAAAAATGCCTGTATCCGTCAAAAAAATTTTAAGTGAAACTACCTTCTATTTTTTTATCATGTGTACACATATTAGACCGTGTCGAAAAAAAAGTTCACCGTACACTCCCTCATATGAAATGTTTTTGAAAAGCATTTGAAAAAAAAATTTGTAGTAGTCGCCCAATTTCATTTTTCTTCGTATCTTCGGCATTTATAGTTGGATTTTAAAGTGTGATACACCAATGTTTTTCTCTCGATGAGGGGGTTTTTCTATGGAAGTTCATTGACCTCAGGTGCTCCATAAGAAATAAGAAAAAAAAAAAAAAAGCTGGTTTTTTTCGTATGGTTTTCCTACTAAACAAATCGAAATACTTTTTTTTGCAAAAGATTAATGATTTTTGACTGTGTTTAATTTACTGTCATTAAGGGGTACGTTAGGGTGGTAGCAACTGAAATCTGGTAGGTAAGTTCCACAATGGAGCACATAAGGCCAATGAACATCCGTAGGAAAACCCCGCTCCTCGAGACAAAAACATTGGTGTATCACACTTTGAAATCCGACTATAAATGCCAAAGATATGAAGAAAAATGAAATTGGGCGATGAAATTTATTATTTTTTTAAATGCTTTTTAAAAACACTTCACATGTACGGCGAGCTTTTTTTATTTCGCCTGTAAGGCGGTACGCTCTAACGTATATCTATTATCTTAAGAAAAAAACATCGATATTTTTTTTTAAACAAAATGCGCCAGGTTTTTTTTTTGGAAATAATCTTTGCGTTTCGTTTTTAAGCATTAATAATAAAATGAAATGACTTGAGAATTTTTCGGGTTTTCGGTATGCTTTGTTTTTATTTTTCGAGGTTTTGTTTGCGTAACTTTTAAATTTGTTCGGCAATTTTCAGGTTTTTTTGCGAGACTTCGGGATTCTTCGTGTTTTGTTCGGTGGGATTTTCTCGGGACTTCTCGGGATGTACATTTTGGTCTTAACTTTAATTCAAAAAATAGTTATTTTTTATCATGGCGAAATTATAATTTCAATATGATTTTTAATTTTTATTTTTTCGATAAAAAATAATCGATTTTTACTTCTTTGATAACTTATAACGTTTTTGGTATGATCGAAATAATCAATACCAAAAATATCTATCGAAATTAACCAAAAATTAAAAAAAAAACAAAAATAACGAGCACTACAGTCGGGTCTACGTAACCGGAACGACCCAGATTCATATCTGGCCAAGTCACTCCCACATCGTTCCCTAAAAACTCTTCAGGGAATTTGTATGCGGTTACAACAACAACAATAACAAGCAAAGTTGATCAGGAACATTTAAATCCAACTTAAACGGTAAAATTTTGATTTTTATTCTGAAGATTATAGTCGCAACGGCCTCCGGTTTAATTTGATCTTTTAATCAAATTCCTTTAGGGAACGCTGAAGAAGGCTGGGCTTGTTACGCCGTGTTGTTTTTACAAGCTTTTATTTAATTTGCTCATCTCGCGGAAATTTCCAATCGATTTTAAACTAACCGACAAACTTGAAATTTTCAGCATAGTTCCAATCACGATGACAATGTAATTTAAGATATAAACAAATTCCCTAGATGGTCCAGGGTTCTTGATACACAGACGGTCAAAACACAGTAAAAGTTATAGCTAACAGAGCGTAATTTGCCAAAGAACGTAAAAACGCTATAAATTTGTTAAAGCTTCAAGCGATAGTAAATAATAAGTATAGTTTCAGGCACTACACAGGTACATTTTAACAGTTACAGAGTGGTGTTGTTTGGAAAGTTGTTATTGAGCTAAACTCATTATTTCTAGACAACACCACCCGTTCTCACAGCCACAGCAAAGTCGAGGCAAATGAAATAAAAAAAATGTAAGCATTTTCAAACGCTTTGTCCGAGTTATATAAAATTAAACTAAAAAGTTCAAAATAAAATAATGTAAAAAAAAATATTTTTTAAATACAAGCTTTTATTTAACATGTAAAATCAAAGGAATAAAATAGCGTAACAAAATATTTTTAGCAAGAAAATGTTGTTAAAACAACGAATTCAACGTACATACATATATGCATAATTGGTTATATGTATTCAGATATGTAACTGCCGGTTCGCTATTCGCGCGACAATCTTTTTAAAAACGAAGTAAATCAATACAAATTGTTAGTAATTTTCATTAGAGTTTTAGTAATGCCTTTCACTATTTGGCTTTTAGTAACTTTGACGAAAGCTTAACTTATTTTATTTTATTAATTTCAGTGCAGTTTTAACATTTTCTTGCTAAAAAATCTTTTGTTACGCTATTTTATTTGATTCCTTTGATTGTACATGTTAAATAAAAGCTTGTATTTAAAAATATTTTCATTATATTATTTTATTATTAACCTGTGCCCACAGCCACTACGGATCATAACAGTCCACGCATACCTAAGAAAGATCCTTCGAATACTTAGCAAGGCTCCAATCCTCAGCAGTACTATACTTGTTACCAGACCAGAATATACCGGTGAGGTATACCGCTCTCAGTGAGATGTAATTCTCGACTTCGCGGGTTGACCTCCTTGCAGAGCTCTAAAACCGCAATCGTGGCTTCCGATGGTGTCAATTCTCCACCCCTAGAAGCGGTCCATTGAGCGGAGAGCGCAACAAGACCAAGGTATATCACCTCACTTGTCTCTCACTCTCTGAATCGGCACAAAACTCCTCAGACAAAAAAAAATCACAGCAACTCTGCTTTGCTGAGCTGCCACGGTTGCAATGTTCATAGAACGGACAATGTTGAAAGCTTAGGGCTCATCACGCATCACTCCATGATGCATTGTTTTATCGACGCTGACATCGATCGCAGGGGTATCACTATAACATGTCAAGGTAATGCTATCCGTCCAGGCGATATCTCACCCCAGCAAGCCCAAAAGGATACAAAAACTTCTAGAAAACAATGCGTCACATAATTTCACCTTCGACGTAGTTCAGTAGGCCATTGGGAAAGCAAAATTCCACAGAATCGTTGTTCCCGACGCTAACATATGCATGTTGATACTAAAACAAGCCTAAGTACTTGACTCCATCGGAAAGGGGCAGGCGAACGTCCACAACTGAGGGTAAATACGCGTGGGGTGTCTTATATCTACTTTTTAATGAGTTCAGTCTTACTACGATTCACCGAGAGTTTACTGTTCGCTGACCGTTTATTCTCCAGGTACAAGTGCCCTAGGATCACAACTTAGGGTAGCCAGAAATTTCTTTCTAATTAGAATTGCAATGCCATCCTCATAGGCAATCTTCTGGCAGGTTCTACTCTCCAGCTCGTCTTTTACGATCACAATCCAAGCAAGAGATGAGGTAGCAGCACATTGTCGCGTGCCATTCTTTACTCTCCAAATTAGAATTTTATAATACTTTATAACAAAATACATGCCCGAAAATTGGAAACTCAGTGCCCTTTGCCCAATCGACAAGAAGAAAGATCCTACTGTTTTCACCAACTTCAGCGGGATAAGCCTACTTGATAATGCGTATAAGGTCCTATAGACGATACTGTGTGAAAGACTAAAGCCCTTACAGCTGATTGAGTCCTATCTGTGCCAATTAAGTCCTGGCAAAACCATCAATGACCAAATTTTCACGATTTTGAAAGAGCTATTGATAGTACGAGGGGAAGGAAGCTGCCCGTACGATCCCATCTCTAAATTTGGAATCCTCTCAAAAAACAGCTATGTAGAGGGACGCTGAGTACAACCTTCAGCTCTGTTCAAATTGTGAAGGACCTATCCACGCTGTTTGTGGTCGTTTAAGTAAAGGCGTTTCACTTTCGTGAAATTTCTTCAATTTGATTTTGGAAAACGTACTACGAGCTGCACAACTGAATGGCATAGACAACCTATAAAGCAACCTATAAGCAACGATGCTGCTGACGTATTCAGATGGCATCGACATCGCCAGCCTGAAACCCAGGGACGTTACCATAGGTTTTTCCAGCTTAGAGGCGGTGAACGCGGAAAAGACAAATTACATCCTGGCAAAAAAAAGGCTTCGCGTGCTGGGACTCATGCCACTGTTAGCAGTTATAGTTTTGAAGCCGCGAAGGGCTTTGTATACTTAGGATCCAGGAGAAATGCCACCACTTGTAACTCTTGCCCACCGGTGCCACCTTGGGCTTGAGAAGCAGTGCCCTTCCTCGATGAACGAAAAATTGCGCTCTAAAAATCTCTCTGCAGACGATGTCGAAAAAAGTTAAGAAGCTTATGCGGCTTTCGATAAAACTCTCCTACACAAGATCTATGACCGTGTTCGAGTGGGCGATGTGTACCGGAGAAGATGGGATGGCGAACTGAACGAGCTTTACAAGACATGAAATTTGAAAAAACGCATTCAAAATCAACGTTTGCGATAGCTTGGACAAGCTCTACGCATGGATGATGATCTTTGGACTCGGCAATCATGGCTCTAACCATGGGAGGAAAGACCAAGTGCAGAAAAGGACCTGTAAAACTGCTTGAACTTTGCCAAAGACAGAGGAAATTCGGGAAGTTTTTTAGTCTCGGCGCAAACCGGCAAACGGTTGTAGCGCCAAATAAGAAAATGGAAATCGCTTAGTAAGTACATACTTACTTCCTTATTGTTGGATATTTCTAAATAGTTTATTATTAATGTTGTATGGGGTATACGCCCACTAGTTTGCTCCATCGAAAGAGAATCAAGTTTATTTTTTTAGCTTTGCGCATGCCAATTTATTATTGCTCGTGCGCTCTATTATTCTGGCTTACCTATCCTAACAAGGCTTTTATGCCTGCTTTTGTGCTATCAATGTATGCGCACTTTTTCCGAGCATAAAAAATGAAAACCGAACAAATACACAAAACACTGGCTGCTGGGCTGTGATAAACGAATATAAACAATTGGGGGAAAATTGTGAAAAGATTGAGTTTTCCATTTTTGAGTCAATTTCAAAATCAGAAACAGTGTTGACGACGACAACGACGACGCCGACGCCGACCACAGACACGACGTACAAAGTTGAAAGAGGAAGAGCACGAAAAATAGTCCATGACCGAGAAGTGGAAGACGAGGCTACGAAGCACAGTGACCGACAACAAAAGAAACAACAGCTACAGCAGCAAAGCAAAAATTCTTATATTCACTTTTCACACGTCGTCCCGCACGCCAACGATAACGACGGAACGCGGACGGAAAATTCACGCTGTAGAATCAAGTGGCAATTGGAGAAAAATTTGAAAAGTTCTAGTGTTGCTGCTGCTGCTCGTGGTGCTGCTGTGCTCTTTGCGCTGTGATTTGCATTGCAAAACAAATATAGAAAAAAAAAATAAACGAAAAATAAAATACAAATAAATATAAATACAATATAAATAAGAGCGTGCAAGAAGGAAAAAAGTAAACATATTTTGATAATTCTTGTGCATTTTATAAATGAAAATCGAAAAAGCATTGCATTGAAAGGGAAATAGTGAATATTTGCATGAATAATTGGTGAGTAATCCGAATTTTGTTTCTTAAGAAATTTTGCAAAACAGATTGTGTTTGACTATAAAAGGACATATGTAAGTATACGTATACATAATTCCTTTCACGCTCGCACACACTTTTGGCTTTAATAATCATAAAACAAATAAGGGAATTATATCGATTTTTATATGTATGTATGTATAACTTTTGCCTAAAATCCTACTGCCATGGTGTCCCTACGCAATTTCTTCCTTTGAATGTTCGTTCCACTTTATTTTGTATCTATCACATAATTGTACCTTTGCGTGTCTGCCCACTTCACCGCGACCGGAGCAAAATATGTAACCTACGTTAATGTCATCGCACTTGCCTTTAAGTAAGCCAGTAGACTCAAAGCTGGAGTAGAAAATAGGAAGCGGTAATGATAAAAAATAACTACTGTAACAGTTACGAACATGCATGCATATCTACATATGTGCGTATGTAAATAAGGACGAAACAAGGAAATGTTGAGTTATGCGATATTTTGAAGTACGACACAGTTTATGTGGACACAAGAAAAAGTATGGAAGAGGCGTGAAAGTATGAAATCTGTAGGATTTGTATAAGGAAATGAAAATCTGCATTTATATAACGATGAAACCTATAGTCTATAAATAGATACCTATGCTTGTATGTGTGATATGCACATACATTTGTGTGGGTATTTTTCAAAAATCTCTATGCATAATCACAGCTGTGATAAGCGCATCCTCCCACCCACCAACAATTGCATAAGGTTAAAAATAACTGTAGTGAGAGCTGCTTCCGTAAAAGTCTCGCTTGCCGGCGTGTTTTCATACCAATTTTAAACGCCCAAAAGTATGCAACAAAACTAAGTTCTTTCCAATTGTTCGATGCGCTCTTGACACATTGAATTTGAATAGTAAATTGACACACTACTACTTTTAGCTACTGCAACAAAACCAATAGATAAATGCAACTGCCAGTTTTTCCACTCTAATGCACCCACTCATGTACGCATGTATGCATAGGCATTTGTACCCATAGCCTAATTCTATGCACAGACTCGTAAATACTCGCACTTACACACTTCTTCTATTCCCACCACCCAATTTTGTAGCAAACAAAAATTCGGTTAAGCCTACATTGTCATTGATATTGAATTCAGTTACATCAAAGTGTATTTGGAAGTTAGAAACTTGTGTGCTCATTTGTAAGCGTGTATGTATGTATGTGTACGCGCCATGGGATATGCTACGCCGTTGTTGGTGGCTCTCAAAGCGCTGCTAAGTGGGACACACGACACACACAGTGTTTGCATTGTCAAGTCTCATTGAGCTGTAGCTTTTTCTTTAACCACTCACTATGCAGATATGTATGTGACATCGGAAACTATGAATGAAGAAAGTTTGTGTAGTTACTTGTGGTATACTTTCAAATACGAATATAGTTACGGTGACCATATTTATGCCAGTCGAATATGGAACAAAAAATTTTATTTGAAAATTACATGAGTATTTCGGCAATAGTAATAGACTAGGTTTTGCCCGCAGCTTCGTCCGCGTGATGTTCGGTTAAATGTTATGATTTCAAAAGTAACAAAACAGGAAATAATGAAATTAATAAATTTTATTTAAAAAAAATTGCTGATTGTCTCGAGGTTGTAGAACATGGTCAATTTGTCGAGTTTCAAATAAATTGGCAATTTCAGTGTAAAAGAATTTGCATTTCGTAGTTAGTCTTTATACTACTTGAATTTTTTTTTATTATTTTTATAGGTGGCAATTCTTTCAAACAGATTGAAATTAGGGAAAGGTGGAAAATCTTTGCTGTAAAACAGGGACAGTGGGGTTATAATCTATATGTTCCGCTCAAATTTATTATTTTTATTTATTAATAAAATTAAATTCAACTTTTTAAATCGGTGGTAATCCTCTTAAAAATTTTTTCGTAATGAAGCTTTTTAAATCTAGTTCGTTTGGTACCCTAAATGAAGAATTTCGTTGAACTTATAATTTAAAACAATAGGTAAATTTTTAATCAGGTGGTAATCCCCTTCAAAAATATTCGATATGCTAATACAGGTCATAATCTATCTGTGTACCAAGTTTTTACCAAACAAAGAGCAACAAACCTACTCATACTCTCACTTACTTGCTCACATATTTTTACATTTATGAACTGGTGGCAACGCTCGTCAAAAATATTTTTGAAATCGATGCAGCTTTCTTTTAACCTCTGTTTGATACCCATATTTTATTTAACTTATTATTTAAACTGTCTAACTTTATTAACAGGTGGCAACCTTATTCAAAAATGTTATCGAAATTAAACTTTTTCGTCTCTCTCTTGTTTGGCACCCATTTCAAAATATTTCATTTAACTTGTTAGCCAAATTGATTTTGAATTCCTTAACAGATGGTAACTCCCTTAAAAATTTTAATTCTGATTTAAAGATTTTTTAAGCCTCTCTTGTTTGATACCCATATTAAAAAATTACGGTCAATTTGTTATTTAAATTGATTTTAACTTTTTTATCAGGTGGCAACCCTCTTAAAGGATACTTGCGAAATAAACCGTTTTTGAACCACTTTAGTTTGACATCCATATTGTGATATTTTATTTAGCTTATTAATAAATTGAAACTTTTTAACAGGTGGCAACACTCTTAAAAATATTTTCGAAATAAATAGCTTTGTACCTCTTTTCATTTGACACCTACATTGTTGTAACATTTTGCTTACCTTTTTAATTAATCAACTAAAACTTTTGGAAAAGGTGGCAACTCTCTTAAAAAAAATCCTAAGTTATATTTCAGGTTATAGTGTATCTGTCTGTTAAATCTCATTGAACAATATTGAGGCGTTTTAGCGTGAAAGAGCTACAAACATACTCACAAACTTTCACATTTATAATATTAGTAGGATTTTTAGATGCTTTTAAAATAAAAATCTTTAGATGTCGGAAGTGATCAATTCCATCTCATAGCTGTAGCAATAAACAAAGTAAAACTTCACCATTGAAAGTGTTCAGTTGAAAAACCCTGTATGTAGAATGGGAATTGATCTAAAAGATTTCCGCATACATTATTTTTCTGAAATGACTGCACAAAGAATGTGTCAATTTTAATTGGGGTAAATGATAATGATTCATCGGTGACTGCATACAAATAAGGTAATGAAATTGTAAAATCATTAGCACAATAATTAGCATGACGGTAGTAATTTGCATGCCGTAAAAGCTTATAATACATACAAACAAATATTATATACACATATAAATGTATTATGTACATACATATGTTAAAGTCAAAAGTCAACAGAAATATTTATACAGAAATCTTCAGTCGAATGGATCCGGCTAGTTATCAATTAAAGGCAAAACTGGAACTGAACTCTGAACTAGAAAACTTATCAGATCGTTTGCTTTCTCCGACAGCGTAATACATTATAATCATCCGGCATTACAACTTATAGCGAGCTTTAGTTTCGTTGAGAGTCTTTTTCCGCGATTTTTAGCCCAGTGATCCAGATTGTCACTCGATGGTTTTTTCAAGTCTCTCGGCCAATCACAGTAATGAATTAAAGGACATGAAACTATTTTCAATCTCCATTAAAATCTAGTATATCGCATTCACAAGAAAGCAAAGAATGTTGTTACTAATCAAAGACAGGAACACTGTTGACGAGTTTAACCCTAGGATGGGCAACTGGGCATAAGTGGGCCCATTTTCAGTGAGCCCACATTCACATTCCCTTCAGGAAGGACTGGGTGGAGCCGCTTGACTACAGGAAGGCAGCAGTGAACTTCTTCACGCCTGGATCAAAACTTGGAGGCTGGGGTCGTGGAAGTGTCCCTTGCCGGGAGTTCTTCATTCAAACTATGTTCAGCCTTCCGTGTATTTCAGGTGGGAATAGCTTCGAAAGCCTTAACCCCGTCCGTGTGGGACTTTAACCCACTAAAACCACATCTTCTCCCCGGTTTCCCCAACAAGTATTACGTCAGGAGGCTATTTGAGCAAATTGTTCGAAAATGTCCAGGTCGACACTGTCAGTCATCTCAGTATGAACGTCGGAATCTCCGTTCCTAGTCTTAGTCTGCACTTTGTACGTTAACTAATCTCTTTATCTAATCGCTGTTCACGTTCGTTTCTCCGTCGTAGCTGTTCGCTTACCCGCAACTTCTGCATAATTTCTGCTGACACACTGCAGACCGCCTTCCATGCCTTCTCGCTCTCGATCAATCGCAGAACTAAGTTTTCTGCCGTGACCGCTAATAATTTGCGTGAGGTACTAGTCTACTTCGCCGTGCTTTCTATTAGCCTATGCTTCAAGCTCGGGAGTGAGCCAATGAGTCCACCGACTGTTTGAGGCCGCTGCCCACCTTGCTTGCCACTGGGCCAGGTTAAAATAGCTGCAATAAAGGAAGCGGTAGACTCACTGCTGAAGAGTGTGACGTCAGTTAGGGAGGTTAGCCTATACTCTGATAGCCAGGCGGCTATCAGGGCCCTGAACGCTATGGTGGTGCGCTCGAAATTGGTGAAGGAATGGCTGACGCCCCAATTAAACGCGTCATAGTATTTTCTAATTAGGCTCATTTGGATTCCGGGCCACTACGTGGCTGATGTCTTGGCAAGAAAAGGCACCCTAGAAACATTATCACCGGATAGGTAGCAACTGGAGACACCTCTGTCCTCCTACGGCTCACTCGTGGACGATCGGGCCTCATCTAAGCTCAGCGAGCGCTAGGTAAAATTTAGAGCATGCGCAATTGCAAGATCCTTCTGGCCTGGGGTGGATCGGGGACGGTCAAAGGAGCACTTTCTGCTTGCCAAGCCTGAGCTCTTGCTGATTGTGGCGTGCTGACAGGCCACTGTGCGATTGGTTGGTAACCTTACCTCAGCCCTTCTGTAGCAGCTGTCAGAACGAAGATGAGGTGAAATCATATAAACACTTTCTATTATACTGCCCAGCCTTAGCGAGGCTAAGGTGGAAACATTTTGGCTACATTTTCTGACTAACCCCGAGGGGTTCTCAGTCATTGAAATTAGCCGCATTCGTAGTTTCGTAATCTGATCGCCGCCTTTCGCCGACTAAATATTGGTATCCGTTCAGTTTTCGTACAAGTGCGTCCCTTGTCTGGGAAAACCACTATAACCTAATCTAACCTACTAATGGTTGTTTGTAGACAGAAGCAATGTTGCACTTAAAGTTCCTATGTACCTATACGGGATATCAAAGGACTCACTGGCCAATAAATCCGTCCTCCTATTTTGGAAAAGCACTTCGTGAGAAATCTTAATGTTAAATTTAAATTCTGGTGCTGCAAAGTGCGCCGGATATTGATTATGATTATGTGCTTGTACATATGTAATAGTATGTATGTAAGTATATCGAGCGTAGTCTCATCTAGTTAGTACTTCTTATATGCATACATATATTTGTAATCAAGTAAAAGTCTGAAATGCAAATACAAAGCGTTGAAGTTTTTCGATTCTATGCCTAAATTGGCTATGCTGTTCACGTTTCACATTACATATATGTACGTACAGTCATATATTGTATGGTAAAATATGTATAATTTTGTATTAATATAGCACAGTGTTATTGTTGTACGCGTACACATCCGCGACTGTGCATTAAATTTCCGACTTGTGTCGAGTTTGCCGACTTATTGTTAGCTGACACTGACACTGATAAAATTGATAGGCTTGCAACGGGTGCTTATTTTTAGCTGATTGTCGTTGCTTTATTTGCTTAGGCACAAATAAGTATGCACATTAGGGTGGTCCTTAAATGTAGGAAGACAATTTTCGCATCAGATTTCCTAAGCCTCAAGCCCTACGTCGGTACTACTATAGTCGAAAATATCACAAATAATTTCGGTCCCGATTGGAGATGGTTAAGGCGTGTTGCACGGGGGTCAAAATTCAGATAACCATAATAAAAATTTAAATAAATTTTTTTTTCATCGTAATACCCATAATCGATACTACTATAATCGAAGATATCACATATAAATTTTTGTCACAACTGGAGACGTATAAGCTAATCTGAACTTTGATCCTTGTGCGACATGCCTTAACCGTTTTCAAAGGGGGCCGAAATTTGTATGTGATATCTTTGGCCGTGGTGAGAGGTGAGACTGTAAAAATCGTTTATTTGATTTTTTTATGACCACCCTAATGTACATACATACATACACACGTCAGTATGAATTCAAAATTTCCTTTATTTGTATATTCATAAACACATAGGTAAATGGTAATGAAGTTGTGCTTTTGTAAGTTTTCCACGTTTTACCAAACAGTTCTTCTGTTTCTTCTTTTCTGTTCGACCTGCGATGATTGGCGTAGCGGAACGTTTTTCAAGGAAGCGCACCATGCAGACCAGAATGTGAAATGGTAAAGCGAATGCTAATGACGATATCAACTAGTGTATGAGCGTGTGGTATATTTAGGATAGCAGCTTGGCTAGGAGCGGTGGTGTCGCAGTTGGAGTTATGGGTGCGGATTGTGTACGATATGTGCATTTTATTTCAGTTAATTTGCCCACCTTTCCCCGTGGCGTCTTGTATACACTTGTTGTGCTGATTCGATGTGTGTCCATCTGCTGTTATCAGGCTATCCGACAAGAGCCATTTGTTTATTGGCAATGGCTTGCATGTTTACTAGCATTTTCACACTCATTTCAGCAGGCAACATTTGGCGTGCCATAACTGAGTATTATCACCCAAATCTTTGATTATCGTATAAAATATTAGTAGTCAAAAAGGTCCGACACGCTTTTGATTTTGGCTTAATAAACGTTTAAACGTCACTTTAACTTGACCCGGTTTTGATTTTCGCTGATTGCTTGCGAATTTTTATTATTTTTTATTTACTGTGTATAGTTTGTCGGTTTATAGCGTCAAGGGTCGAAAACCTTTACCCTCCTGCCCTCATCCAGAAACCTTAAAACCCGACATGAAGAGAATATTGAACAGGATCGACAGCACAATTACAACATCGCCAAGGCCCCTAGACACAGTGCTAGTTTATGCCAAGGATACCTGCAATAACTCTGAGTTTCCCTTTAAGCAAGTTAACTAGAAACTTAAATTTCTTTAGGTCCCAGTAATCACCTTGCCTGCCGCAGTTCTGTTGTGAATCGCCATTGTCCTTCTCCAATTCCCTCTTCTCTTTTATGAGCTGTTCTTTAATATAATTTGGCCTGTTGCAAGGAATAGCTTAGTCTCTGCTAGATATTAGCTGCTACTTCTTTGGCTGGCTACCTCATTTGGATGAGTAGCCCAGAAGTCTTAGTTCTATTGAAAAATTCTGTTTGGTCACCTTGGATCACCAGTGGTCCGCTGTCTTATTACCGTCTCTGCCTAGAGTTCCCAGCACAAGAAGTTCCCTAGCAACTTCACTGAAGGCCCTGGGAGCCCTTTGAGAATTTCCTGGGCCGATTAGGTTCTTTGGTCTTGCTCACCGATAACTGCCTTTTAGAGGCAAAATCTCTCGCCGGTGAAGATTTAGAGTAAGGGATGTTTTGGGATTTCTTTCGCCTAGTGCCGGTTTCGGGGGGTGCTCTCGGCCCATTCTACCTACTCCTCTTTGTCTGGTGGTACGAGTATATTATCGAACTTTCTTAGGTTCCTAGATGCAGCAGTACGGTATATTTGGGCCATTAAAAATGATGGGCTTCTTTCTTAACTCATGAGCCTCCTAGGCGCACTTCTGAATGCTTGTCCTTTGAGGGCTCGCTAGCCAACATGTGGGGATGCGCCCGTGGAGGGCGCAAAGCTATTCCCTTCAGTGTTAGAAGCCGTCTTGGAGCTTCCCTCGGGGGGAATGGTCCGGCTGCCACTTACATAGAAGGTTGGCCGTCCATGCCTTAGTTGCGCCCCACTAATTGGCGTGCATTTGCTTCAAGAGGTTTGAGTTCACTGGCGGTGGAAAGTTGTTTAGAGGGTGCAGAGGAGCCCGCACTTTCGGACAGGTGGTGTGCAGACCCGCATGGAGCCACCAGAATGATGCCCGAAGTGTTTTTTTTGTTTTTTTTTTGTTTACGCCGTGATCATCTGCGGCAGTATGACTCGTGCGGGGATCTAAAGCTAGTTCAGGTTTTGTCATCTCAACTGTTTCTTTGATCGCGTACTGAATCGGAACCTTTTGGCGATAGTAAAAAGTCCCGGAGGCGGACAGGCAGTCTCCGTTGAAAAACAGTCAGAATCTCTTGAGTGCAAACCATCCGATGGACACCGACACGCATGATACCCTTAATTAGGAGGGCAGATATGTTCTACACCACCCAGGTATATATTCGTAGAGTTTGGCGGAAACAGAGCCACCTCTTGAAGGAGGAGATCCAGATGTAAGAGCGGGTAGGCACTCGGGTATAGTATCCCCATGTGCTGTATTACGCGTCATTCACACCCTTAATATCGCGCGACCCAACAACTTAGTTTTTTCATAAGCCGAAGACTTTTATTGTGGATAAGAGAATTGCAAAATCAAAGTTTTTAATTAAACTACGTGTTTGTGCGAGAGCCTGAAGTAAAAATTCTTTGCCCTTTCATAAGAGAAAGATAGACAGCAACGGTTGGATGCTGACAAGCGCCGCCGGTGGCTGCACTGGTGGATCGTTTGGTGTCTATCGGCAAAGGCCAGACTAATGGTGACTGCGGGTGGACTTGTGTACGGCATTGATCACCTTAAACCCCCGTTACACGACACGACATATTGCACAAACATTGAAAATTAGTTAAACAAATGTTTAACTTCTTCATACTTAAAAAAGCGGCTGGCTCGATATTTGGATATGGACTTAAAGGATTTTATTTGACGGAGAGTTTAGATATACAGTCATGTGAAAAAAATAGGGACGTGACATTTTGGCCAGTTTTAGCTATTTTTCTTTTTAATGTTTATTAATTTTGAAGAAATCCACATTTGTAGAAAAATTAGAAAAATTCAAAAAATTTTCACAAGTTTTTTGTTCAGAATTAAAAAAAATCTAAGTTTGCAGTTTTATAGCCCATTTGCTGACGGTGTTATTAAGAATTTTCTTCCATATAAAGAGAATTGTCGAACACACTTTGTATGGAAGAAAATGCGTGACACCTCCAGTAAAAAAATTATCAAAAATCAACGGGAATTTTTAGCAACTTAAAATTTGCATCTTTAGACTAAAACTATACCTATAAAACTGCATACCTAGAATTTTCTGAAAATTTTGAATACAAAATTTGTTGTGGTTGTGAAAATTTGTAGAATATTTTTTCTACACAGTTTGAAATGTGTATTAATATGGTGTACGTTATCTAAAAAAAGCTAAACTTTTATATCAAACTAATAAATAATAATAAACAAAAGAAAATTATCCAAAACTGTTTTTCACATGACTATATGCGATATGCTGCTGAAATGTTCAGAAAACTAAAACTATGGAACTGGTAATCCATTCGGATGAGCTTCGGACAGAAACGTCCGGAGCTTTTCAATCGTAGTGGCGTTAAGTTCCACCACGAAACCACGTTTTTCAAAAATTATTGGAGCTGTGATGGGAAGCGTCGCCTGACCCTGTGCCATCGAATTTCTGCTTGTTTCGTTCCCTTTACATTTATGTAGATGAGGCGGTAAGTCAGTTCCTCTTTCAGTTTTCCGCTATCAGAAGGGGAATCACGAAACTCGTCGAAAGATGACAAAAGGTCACTGAACAAAGTGGAGATTATATTACTGATTGATCTTTGATCTGTATGCTAATAAATCATTTTGAAAAACATACCAGAAATACGCAAGGGCCTCTTGCTCCACCTAAGATTTAGTAATGTTCGGATTTATTAGAAACTTAAAAGTTCCACACAAGGCGAATTCATATAAGGTGGTAAAAGGGGTACAGAAAGATAAATTATTGTGTACTAACAAATTATACGCACAATGACAGTAAGAAATACAACAAAGGTACAACAAATACATCATTTTGACATTAAGAAGCATCAAGGCGAAAATCGCAGCTGCTCTAGTAACAACCTCATATGTATTCGCCTTAATTCCACAATTCAATTTTAATATTGATTTTCGAGGAATCTATTCGTTTTTTTTGTCGTCCGACAACTTTATCAAGTTTGTTTTAATCACATTGAAATTTTTGCAGTTCTTTTATTTTATTGTAAAATGAAAATTCGCTGTACTTCTGTCTATTTGTACACACAAACATATATATATACGCGTGTTTATTTGCAATGCTAATGTGTGTACATATGTTGCCTATCGAAAACCTATTAACCTAGAAAAAAATGAAAGAGAAGAAAAAAAGGCAAGGCCAATTTCTAGAAAAACGGGCAATTTAATTAAATGTACGGAAAATTAAGAAAAATTAAAAAAAACGATTTTGCAAAACAAAAAAAACTTCCTAGTGCATATGTATGTACAGGAATAAGGCATTCACCTTTTCGCCCGCACTACGAGCCGCCCACCACCAATACAAATCTAGCAGTCAAGTGGCCTGGAAATATGCCAGCTGGGCGAGCTGGTTGTGCCGCCAGGCAGTTGGTCAGTAGAGTCTTAAGCTTTTTGAATTTGAGGATTGTTTTTAAGTCGCCTTGATTTTAAGGGTTGATATCTAACGTGACTCGTGCCAACTGATAATACCATTAAAGCTATCGAAAGGTTTTGAGATTGTGGAATTAATTAGCTAAATGCGTGTCATTTTCTAGCTATTAGCAGCAATGGAAGGCGTCATAAGCCAACATAGATACGTTCACATATTTGCGTACACACGTTTCCAGATACATATACATATGTATATGTATGTGCAAAATAATAGAAATAAAATTGAATTAGAAATGTGGTCATTTGGGTCACGTTTTTGTATTGATTCTGCTGAAGAAGAGCATTTTTATGGGAGGAGCATAAATATTTGCTTATAAATGTGTGAAATGTGCGTATATATTTTAGCTTTTGCCTTAATCTACATATACTTCACAAAACTAGCGCGAATTCATTCCAGTTTGAACAGCAAGAAGCACGGACGCCTATCAGCCACCACCCTTCATCATATTACAATGTAATATTATGGCATATATACATACATCTATGTACATATATTCACATCAGCATATGGAAACAGCAAAGACTGGTACTAATACCAAAGTCTACCGATAGATCTTCGCCCTCAGCATACCGCCCACTAGCCATGCTCAACAACACGGGTAAATTGTTCGAGCATATAATTAAAATCCGCCTGGAAACCTACGCCGAAAAACACTTATCGCCTTTCCAGTTTGGGTTTAGAAAAAAGCGTTCAACGACAGACGCAATAGAGGTGACCAAGGCCATTGCAGCTGGAAACAAATACTGAGTGCACTAAGGGACTTTCACGTGCCGATGTATCTGTATAACATCGTATCAAGCTACTTAAATAATAGAGAACTTTGCTATAGCAGTGAAAAAGGCAATGTCTACCACAAAGTCACTGCAGGGGTGCCGCAGGGATCCGTACTGGGCCCCTTACTGTGGAACATAATGCATGACGGTATATTGCCCTTGCCGGTTCCTGAAGGTGTAACCGTCGTTGGTTTTGCTGATGATATATCGCTTGTGGTGGTATTAAAAACGCTTAGCGATATTGCGCACATCGCAGAGGTCGCAGTATCGATGGTAGAGGAATGGCTAATGTTAAAGTCTCTCACTTTAGCCGCTCACAAAACAGAGGCAGGCCTAATTAGCAGTCGAAAGAGGGTGGAGAAAGTCAAATTAAGAGTTGGCGGCACCACGATCGAGTCTAAGCCGTATGTCAAATACCTTGGCGTCTTACTCGACCATCGTTTAAGCTTCCGGGACCACCTGGAGTATACCAACAACAAAGCGGCAGTAGCGACCACAGCGCTGTCTAGAATTATGGCAAATACTAGCGGACCACGCCAACAATGTAGACAGCTACTAGCAAGCGTAGTGAGAGCAATAATACTCTATGGTTCTACAATATGGTTC
>JAPVRG010250179.1:0-25763 GCA_029783565.1 Rhagoletis cerasi
ATTAAACTTACTTTTCCTTCATTTTCTGCAATTTCTCCTTATCTTTCTTCTTTCGTTTCGGCTTCAATGCTGGATTATATTCTCCACGCATCTGAAATTCGGCACGTTGAACGCGAATTTTATGACCGCGCAGGTTGTATTCATCTAAGATGTTTAAAGCCAGGCCCACAGACTCCACCTGCGCAAAGATAGAGATTAGTTGTAGGATATTTAAAAATTCATATAATACCTTAATATTTCAGTGATAAATAAGTAATGCCGTATTAGCAAGAAACGCCAGAATTCAAGCCAAAACTTTTACGAAATATTTCTTTCTTTCAGATCCAATGTTATCGTCAAGGCCGTCGGCAGCGATGAACAGATCGTCATCCCCAAGACACGCAGTCAACGACAAGGTGGAAACCGCGGACGCGGCCGTGGTCGCCCTCACGACTTGCGGCGTCGCCCCCAAAACACCCAAACCAGACCGATTTTTCACCCAAACGATATCGATTCTCAATCGACCGACAAATCGACACCGACCCCATTAACAACGGCCGTGCGTTACAACGAAATACCCGCTCCCACTACAATGGCTCCAGTTTCGGGACCACGCCGGCATGGCCATCCACGAACTCCTCATGACCGCACCGTGTGGCGGCAACGACAGAAGGAGATGCGTCGGCTGCAACGTAAAAAAGAACGAAGCCAACGCATGCAACAGGAAAAGGAACGACGTCTAGCCGAGCAACGTCAGCGCATACGAGAAAATCAGTTGCGGATGCAGCAGCAACAGGAACGTGAGCAGCAAGTACAAGATCAAGAGCAACAGGACCAGCAACAAAAATCACATGAACAGCCAGAGCAACCGGAAAAGCCCAACCGTGAAGTAGATGAACTGCGCCAGCGCGAGGCCGCCGACCAAGAACGTCAACGTCAGCAGCAGCAGGCTGAGGCGGAAGCCAAGCGGCGCGAACACGAGGAAAGCCAGCGCGAATTGAAGGCACTGAAAACGCAACTTGAAGAAGAGAAAAAAAGGCGTGACGAAGAGTACAATAGCGCTGAGCGAATACGCCAGGACCGTATAAGTCGCCAGCGTGAACGGGAGCAGCAGGAACGAAAAGAGCGAGAGGAAGCGCAGCGTAAGGCCGAAGAAGAACGCGCCAAGGAGGAGGCAAAGCGGGAACAAGAACGATTGGAGAAGGAGAAGCAGCTGCGGGAAGAATACGAAGAGCGCTTAAAGCAGGCACAAGACGAGCGTGAACGACAGCTGCAGGAGCAACAGGAACGAAAGCGCCAAGAAGACGAATATAACCGAAGGCGATTAGAAGAAGAGGAGAAACAACGGCAAGAGGAAATAAAACGACAACAAGAAGAGGAAGAGAAACGGCTGGAGGTGCAGCGACTCGAGGATGCGCGTAAGCTAGAGAAACAGGAGTTGGAGCGTCTTGAGGAAGAAAATCGCCGCCGGGAAGAGCTGCTACGACAACGGCAAGAAGAGATCGCGCGGCGCGAGGAAGAACAACGGAAAATCGAAGAGGAAGAGGAGCGCTTAAAGAAAGAGCTGGAAGAAGCGGAAAAACGGCGCAAAGAAGAACACGAAGCCCAGATCAAGCAGGAGGAGGAAGCACTCAAAGCGCAAGAGGAGGCCGAACGAAGAGCCGCAGAGGAGCAGGAACGTCAACGACAAGAGCGATTTGAGGCGCTGAAAAAGCAAGAAGACGAGCGCGTGCGACAAGAGCTACAAGAAAAGAAACGCAAGTATGCAGAGCGACTGTCCCGCCTCTCACCCGAGGACCAGCGCAAATTCTTTGAAATGCGAAAAGGACGGAAGGCCAAAAAACTACAAGAATTACTCAAACAACAACAACAAGTTAATGGCGGCAACGAGGCATTCGAAGACAAGTAGATGGAGCGCAGGAAATTCGCCAAGTCAAATGATATTAGAATTAATGGGATAACTGCGGTGTTGAGCCGACGTTAAAAAAGGAAGTGAAGTCGCTTGCTCGACTTTGGTTTATCCCAAAAACCTCGTTAAGAAATCAAACTAAATACATATAAGTCATTTTAATTTATGTAAGTCATTGCTGCCATTCTCTTACTTCGAAACACGCTCAATGCTTCTTGCATTAAGGACTTCATGATACTTTTTTTCTAATTTGATAAAATTTAAAAGTTAAATGTAAAAGAAAATAAGATTAAAAAATGTATGCGTTAATAATGCCACTGAGGCACTAGTATTAGCTTTAGTTGCAAACGAGCAGCGTTCCAGTGACGGCTCCTGCTGGGCAGCAGTTGAAAGTACTCTCGATTGTAAAATACGAAAATAAAATGTATTTTTAAATAGTTATTGATTAAAATATAAGTGGATACACGACAGGCAGCTTAAAACAAAATAACAATTTAAAATTCAGAAAGGCGTAAAATACGAGTTGTTTGTTTGTAAATACGATGCACAAGGCTTGGAAAAAAATGATGTAAAGTGCACGACTCGTACCATTTTGTGACTGTAATTTAGGAGTATATGTACACATAATGATTATACAAACATAATAGTTTTAATTCTATTTTATGTCATATTTATGTAAAAGCACAACCAACTTTTCCTTAAACACCAAATAATTTTACAGATAAGGGATTCACAAGATAAGTATGTATGCAAATGTTCTACCAAAATTTTACACGAAATTCATCTGCATAAACAAATGTAAATAGGTAGATGCAAGGCAGGAACTATTCCAGAAATTCCATAAACATTATTTGGTTTTCCAAAAACAAACGCACTGTTTTATTTATTTCGAAAAAAAAGAGTACGAATAATAATTAAATTATTCCGCATACATTTTAATAATAAAAGTTTTCTGACGAAATTAAAAATGTAGGGCTATGAAAATGATTTTTGAAGCTTATCGTTAACATAAAACTACTAATATAAGACTTTTGTATTTTTACTTTTTAAGAATTATAAAAATGCTGCTTAAATAAGTTATAAAAATGCCATTATTTAAACGATTCGCTTTTAACAAATTTTAAAATATAATTTTAATTTTCAATGTTAAAAGCAATACTTAAACGATATTAACACAAATGTTTTGTATGCATTAAATAAAACTATTAAACACGTTTTTAATGTATGTATATTATGTAATTGTTACCGCTTTCAAATGTTACCATGTTTAAAAATACAAACGTTTGTAAATATACACATACATACATAAATACATACCTAGTGGATGTATATACGTACATGTATGTATATCATGAAAAAGTACTAGGCCTGTAAATCCATTCGAAATGTGCAGCTAAATAAAATTTTTTATCTAATTATTACCTCACAGTATGTTTTTCATCTTATGAATAAATATAAAAAATAACACAATCACACAGTGAAAACATATTGAATTCAATTTTAATACGTGGCACATGTATTTAGGAAATGTTATATAATTTAATAAAATTATACACTAAAATATCGAGCACCGTAAATGAACTAACCATTGACTTTAACATCAAATAATCTAACGAAAATTTAATAGCGGTATGATGTAAGTGTAACACGGAATATAAATACACATAGTAACAACAAAAGAAAAAAAAATCAGTAAATATTTAGTAACTATATGTGAAAAAAAACAAAAGCAACAATAAAGTTTTAAAAACTATAAAAAAAAACGAAATGAATGTTTTTTGGATTCAGAATTAATTGGCACAGATTTATGTTTAAAGGTACACTAGAATGGGTCGGCCTAGTTAAATGGAAAATAAATTAATGAAAAATAAAACTTCTGCCACTGCTTGTAAGTAGCCAGAGAACCTATTTCACAATCTTTTGGAAATGTAATTATTTTATAATATTTGCATTCAAACACCGCCTTGAGAACGCTTATCCATGCTGGTATATGGCGCCGAAGCCTGGACAATGACCAATCGTGCATCGTTCTCACGACAGTCGGGTATACGTAACCGGAACGACCCAGATTCACATCTGGCCAAGGACTGTCACTCCCGCATCATTCTCAAAAAACTCTTTGGGGAATTTGTATGCTGTTACAACAACAGCATCCGATGGGGCGACCCTTGCATTTTTCAACAGGAAGTTTTTGCGGAAGATCCACGGGCCTTTACACTATGGCCACAGTGATTTGCACTGACGATGGAACGATGAGCTGTGTGAGCTTTACAACGACAAAAACATAGTGCAGCGAATTAAAATACATCCGCTGGATTAATCATGTCGCACGAATGGACACTCTAGCACTGAAAGTGTTTGACGTGGATACCGCTGCTGGTAACAGACAAAAGTCCAGTGAAGAAGCATCAAATAAGAAGATGAAAAAGTCTAAAGCACTAAGAAAAACTTTAGGAAATTATTATCGAGATGTCAAAAAAGTGCACTCCACTCTTTTTCAACACGAAAGTTCGAATATTTATTAAATAAAAGGAACCTTTTCATTTAAGGAAACTGATAATGAAAAACAGCAAGTATCATTAAAAATAAATTCCGTAGTTAAATGTACAGAGAAACTCTACAATAAAGACGCCGAAACCGGTTTGTCTCCAAACCAAACTTGACAAAGGATGACGGAAATTTGTTCCAAAGTAAATCATCTTCCCACCCTGTCGTAAAAATGTGCCTTCTCTTTTCGATAGGGGCAAGAATGCACGATCAACTCAACAATAGGTCCTTATTCCGCTAGTTTTCTCTCAGATTCCCACTTATAATAAGCTTTCAGAGAAATAATTTGTGAAAAGAAGTGAGATTTTCATGTCAATTTTAAGTTTTTTTTTTACTTCTCCAGTAAAATGTATGATGGTAATGAACAAATTTAAGCCCAACACATGTCAAACTAAGGCTTATTTTTACTCTTGAAAGCTTTTCTGAGCATTAAAAAAAATATTTAATCGGCCTTATGCTGAATATCGTTATCGTCATCGTCAACGATCGTCCGCGCCACTTTTACTGACGATGATATTCAGCATAGGGCCGAATAACTTCCTATAAATATGAACTAAATTAGCTATTCAAAAGTTTTTGTTACTCACTTTTATGTAGTCACACAAGCCATCGCCTTTCAACTGCCCATCCGGCTCAGCATATAGTTTAAGTTTGTGCTTTTGCGTCTGTGGATCGCGCATTATCATACCACATTTGCCCATAAGTTCCGCAAACTCATCCATTGTGATATCCAGCGGCAAATTGGAAACGTAAACTTTTGTGTTGTGCTCCGGATTCAAATCAAACCATTCTAAAAAAAATTGTTTATGTTACAAACCCATACATATTACTTGCAAATAACAATGAATTTTATGCTAGTTTCCAACGATTCGAAAATATTAAGGGTTTCATTCTTAATTTTCTTTATAAAATATTTTCGAATCAAACACATTCCCAATTAGACTCAATAATTTAAAATCTACTTACTTGGTGGCTCCTGTGCTTTTCGCTTAGCACCGGCAATTGTGGTTGTCGCGGCGTCACCAGCTCCTTTTGCCGCTGCGGCTGTCTCTTCTGCAGCGGCTTTTGCCTCCTCAGTCATTCGCTGCAATTCCAGCTCTTTGAGCTTTTCCTCTTCCTCGGCCTTGCGCCGCTTCTCCGCCTCTGACGCGCTGGTATTATCTATAAAGCCGTAATTCATCTGGTAGTGTGCCATAAAGTCATCATCGATTTTCGGAAACCAAGCATTCTTGGTGGAGTCCCAGAAGAACACTGTTCCATCATTGTCTGTATAAATGCGATTTCCGTCCTCATCAATATCGTATGTCACGTTTGCGGGATCAGAAGTATCAGACTTTGATGATGGTTTTGTTTGTGCACCAATATCTTTTGGTATCCACTCTCTCTTCTCAGCATCCCATTTGTAGTGTTCGGTTTCTGTGGTTTGTGCCTGCACTTTAGGTATCCACTTCTGAGTCTGGTTGCACCATTTGTAGTGCTCATTCTCATAAGGGTTGGCCACGGTTTCTGTTTTAGAATCATTGTTTTCCGTGTCGCAAGGGAGCCAAGTATTTTTAGTTTCACTCCATTTGTAGCGATATTTGGTCTTGGGATCTGTGTAGATGGCGCTGCCATCTGACTCATATGTCACGTGTTGCGCATAGTCTACATCCATATCCGTGCCGGCGGAAACTGTTGGAGAAGAAGAATTCGCTCCATCGTTAACAATAGGACTTATAGGAGTTTCACTTAGTTCTTTGCTTGAGTTCCCAGTTGCTGTGGAGGAGACCAAAGCGTCTCCTTGCATTTTCAGCGGGAATTCTTCTACATCTTCCTCTGTGCTAGTTTTGATGGTGACTGGTATAGTATTAGCAGAATCCGTATCACTAGAAGAGGTAATTGCTTTTTCCTTGACCTCCGTTGATTTCGTAGTTTCCGCGGTTTTTTCATTTGGTTCTATAGAAGTAAAAGGGCGTTCTTTTGGTTCTATTGATTTCGTACTTTCCGCTGTTTTTTCATTTGGTTCTATAGGAGTAAAAGGGCGTTCTTTTGGTTCTATTGATTTCGTACTTTCCGCTGTTTTTTCATTTGGTTCTATAGGAGAAAAAGGGCGTTCTTTTGGTTCTATTGAGGTAGATGAAACTGATTTTTCGGACTGCGGTGTTGGCGTCGCAGGCGTGGTTAAAGAAATATTTTCTTCTGACTTGGTCGCTTCTTCGTCAACATTTGAAGTTTTTTCTGTTATATCTCTTAGGTTTTCACTCATCTTGCATATTTTTCTTATACCTAAAATTTACAAAATAAAAATAAAATATTTTGCCAATTTTAACAATTGAGTTCCGAAAATCACGGAACATTATCATAGCACTTAACACCATTAACATACAAATAAATCGCGCCCTTAACCATAAATGTCCTGCGAAGATAACAGTCTTGCACGTGACAAACAAAAAAAGGCCAATGATATAAAACAGGCAGAGCCTCAACCAAACAATTCCTACACCATAATATCCACCCGTCATAGTCAAATTCCAAGAGGTTTTTCATACTAATTTTTTTTTTTTTAAATATGTAGTTTCCACTTTCGGTTCAAAAACTCCAAAACCCCTAATTGGGACGCCTTCGCGTCAGTTTCTGATAACAACTTTACTCCTTGCTGGTGAAGGTCAGTTCTGCAAATTGGCCACTGCTGCAGCGGCACGCTTCTAACCGTCCCGGAGACTAACGGAAGTCCACCCTAATTTTCCGGCAAAAGTTGCAATACTGGCAAATGAACATGAACATTTACTCCAGGTCGATCCCGAAGGTTCCCTGTGTAAGGGATATCTACTTGGGAGGCTCGTCAACTGGTGAGGCAGCATAAGCGGAAGAAATTAGTAAGCTTTAGTCGGACTCGAAATAGCCTCGTCGGACTCGAAGAAATGCCTGAGCTATTTAAACCCAGAGTTCACACTACATCCTTCCATGAGTAAAGTCAAATGTCGAGTGTCAAAAGAGCTGTACAACCTTGGCCCCAATGGACTATGCATGTTGATGCTAAATAATCTTAGTCCGGCAGAAGTAAATTACCTCAACGAGATCATAAATTTTTCGTCGGCACTCTCATCAGTCCTGACTTGTGAAAGTCTGGGACAGTGGTCCCACTACTGAAACCCGACAAACCAGCATGCAAGGAGTAGTATCAACGCCCGAAAACACCCTAGTAGGAACACTGGTGGCTTTACTTCTCCCGCAATTTAGATGCAACCTAACCCCAACTACCTGTCAATAAGGATTTTTTTATAGTTCACATCAACATCACAGCACTCAGATAACTCCAAGCCTTAATTGAAATCCCACCGTGACTAAACCGCCGAACTACGAATTATGGAGTGTTCGACAGTCATCTGTAGAAAAATTAAACGGCGTGGTGCGCTCTCCCCGTTACTTTTCACTTCTACCTCTCGAAGCTCCTCAGCCATCGGAGGGAGATTTGCTCAATATATGGACTAGGCGGTTACAGCGCCAATAAAGAAGATGCGCCCGGAAATGTTTGAAAGTAAATGGCTATCTCTCCGATTTCTTCTTCACTGCACGGTGGTTTACCCTCTCCCTTACAAAATCAACGTCGACTCTTTTAACCTCTTGGACAAAGGAGATCAAGCTGAAGTCAGGCATCCACAACGATGGCGCGTCAATATTGACGGTTAATAGCCCGTAGTTACTTTTGACAGCTTGCTCTCTTTCACAACTGAAATTGTTAGTAAAGTAAATTTAAGTGGGGCAAAGACGAAGAAACGTGGTTGGTATCATATAAGGAATTGGCCAGTTGGTTCTAAATAATGTTGCAGCAGTTTTGTCACCGAGATCTACAAGCATGCAGTGAACGAAGATACAGAGCTGCCAGAACACAGCACTCCGGGCATGCCTTCTGATGATGCCTGAACACCACCTACATATGTCTGTTCCCCCGTTAGATAGCATAACTCGCCGAGCAATTGCTGTTCGGCTGCTACCGTAGGTAACATCCGAATAGTCACTTACTGGAAGCAGATTTACTCCCTAAGCACGTGAGAAATCATCTCTACGAATTTACGGATGAGATCCAGACAAGCACCATACAACCACTGAAGCTAACGCTGCATTGATTAAAATGAAGCTGATTTTAAGATAGTTTTAAATATTTTCAAAGTACAGTCACTTTCAAATGATATTGAGCTTTGGCAAAATAAGTACACGCATCACAAATCGTCGGTGCTGCTGCAAAACTTTCTATATCAATTATTACCTCTGGGGATTAAAAGTTCGGTCACCTGCAGCTGAACGCTTCCGTTCAGCGTTCAACTTCAACAGCCAAAGGTCGACTGTCTTGCCATTAGTTTAAGATAGTATAACTTTTCGCAGATGCATTATAATGCGTTAAAGGTAATTATTGGCATAGAACGTTTTGCAGTATCACCGACGAAATGGTTAATTTGTTTGTTTACACTTTTTTGACATTATTGTTAGCTATGAGAGAGTTGTTGAATATGCCTTGTAGTAGGAGAGCCGAATGCTCAAAAATATGTTGCATGTAGTCTGAAATGAAATAACCAAAATTCAATAGTTGGTATGTAGGGCAACTTCAAATCACCGACTTGCCAGGTCCTAGACTGGCAGGATCATAGTTTTTGATTAAAAAATATGTTCCATCGTGTCCTGGAATACAACCTTCAAATTTAGAGAGATTTGAATGGACTGATTCCAAAAGTAAGGACTTGCCATTTCTTATACTGGCAGGAGTCCTTGGCAAGTCGGATTGAAAGTATTGCATCCTTTTTTTTCAGCCGAAAGTTGTATTCCAGGACACGATGGAACATATTTTTTCGATGTTATGACTATTTATCAATCAAAAACTTTGATCCTGTCAGTCTAGGACCTGGCAAATCGCTGATTTGAAGTTGCCCTACATACCAACTATTGAATTTTGGTTATTTCATTTCAGGACAGCATGCAACAGATTTTTGAGCAGTCTCCTCTCGGACAATTGGATTTACGCAAGAAATATGAACCAATTTTCAACATCTTTATAAAGCTTTTGCTTGTCCGATTCTCGATTTGAAGGCATAAACAAAAACCGATTTTCTCCAACAAAATTTTTTTTAGAATAATCTAATATATAAAAATCTCGTTCGTGGTGTTTGTGGTCGAACTCCTCTGAAACGGCTTGACCGATCTTTATGAAATTTTTTGTGTAAATTTGGTAGGTATGAGAATCGGATGTAAAGTATATTTCATTCCGCTAGGTGCAGGGGGCGTGGCACCTCCCATACAAACCGAATTTTTCATACTGCATATCTCTGGAACTTGATATGGAGATGTATGAAAACAATCGCATATTCATGGAGAAAAACTGTGGTTATTGGAAAAGGGGGCGTGGCACCTCCCATACAAACCGAATTTTAAATTCTGCATATCTCTGGAAGTGTTAATGGTAGAGTACTGGAACTTGGTATGAAGATATATGAAAACGATCGCATACTCATGGAGAAAAATTGTGGTTATTGGAAAAGGGGGCGTGGCAACTCCCATACAAACCGAATTTTTCATACTGAATATCTCTGGAAGTGTTCATGGTAGAGTACTGGAGCTTGCTATGAAGATATATGAAAACAATCGCATATTTATAGAGAAAAATTGTGGTTATTGGAAAATGGGGCGTGGCACCTCCCATACAAACCGAATTTTTCATACTGCATTTCCCGGTAAATGTTATGGGATAGGACTCGAACATGGTATGGACATATATGAAAGCAATTGCAAACTTATGGAGAAAGATTGTGGTTATTGGAAAAAGTGGCGTGCCACCTCCCACACAAACCGAATTTTTCATACTGCATACCCCTGGAAGTGTTCACGCTAGAGTACTAGAACTTACATCACATTCGTTAATTTTTATTAAACAAACCAAGACATAGAAATAATTTATATGGCGGAACAACGTTTGCCGGGTCAGCTAGTTATCTATAAATAGATTCAATAGAAAATTCCATACAACACTTTGCATGGAATTTTATCAAAAACCGCTAGACTTACAAAAAAAGTAACTTATTATTTTTTCATAGAAGTTACCATTAACGATATTTTCGTGGCCTTTGACCCCTGCTAACATATCTAGCGGCACTTGGATCGATAGAGACTTTTGGTATGTAGATTAGAAACACAAAAGAAAAGTCTATGCAAAAATTAATCTTTACCCTAATTATTCCGAAGTGAAATGTCTTTACTATCCCGTATTACACTGCTGGTAATTAGGATAGCACAGCCTTGTGATCCTCAGTATTTACAGTTTTCCTTTTGTTTTTTTAATATTCATTAATTTTTTATAAAAATATAGCATATTCTACAACAAAAACCATGTAAACTCGATTTTCAAATTTTATACAAATTAAAAAAAAATCAACAAAGGGGTGGGCTATTCTAATGTCCAGCAGTGAATAAATTATAAATATTTTTTGAAAAATTTCGGGTACGCAATTTTGTAGCCCATTGAATTTTAGTACAATAAAGTGGAAGTTTCAAATTCAAATTACGTTGAATTTTGGCAATTTTTTTACATTTTTACATTACATACAAAGTGTGCTCGACAAAATTTTATATGAAAGAAAATGTCCGGTACCGTCAACGAAAAAAAAATTGCAATGAATCAACGGTATTTTGCAGCCACTTGAAACTTGCACTTTATTATACTAAAATGGAAAGGGCTACAAAACTGCGTACCAGAATGTTATTAACTCATTCACTGCTGGTCATTAGGATAACCCACCCTGCTGATTTTTTTTTTTAATTTTTATAAAATTTTAAAATCGAATTGACATGGCTTTTTTTGTAAAAAATTTAAGAATATTAAATAAACAAAAGGAAGACTATAAATACTGAGGATCAAAAAGGTGTGCTATCCTAATGATCAGAAGTGCATAAAATTTAATTGAAAGTTTTTATTAGTTTGAATGTTCTGCTTCCTAAAAGGAATGAAGGTCAAAGCGAGCTCGTTTGTATTGTTCGGTTTCCTGCCATGGTAATTTTTGTTATTTTTAGCCAAGAAAATGCGTGCTCGGCGAATTGTTTGCGTGCTAGAAATCAACCAGAGAAAAGGGAAAACGGTACATATGTATGTAAAAACATAAAAGTGTCACTCAACGGCGCTTGAGTAATTACACAAACACAGATGAATAAAAGCTGCAGTTTAAATATGTATAAAAAGTCATTGACCGTAGAAAAACTTCCATCTAATACAAGCGTACATAAATATTTATAAGGGCTTGCGTTACTCCTATGCACAAGTTTTTATCTATTTCGGGTCAGAAATATCGATTGACTGTTGTTAAGTTAATAAGCCGAATATTTAGTCAGAATTTCAGCCTCTCATTTTGATTGGCATTTAGACATATCGTTTACTTTATGAATACTTAACGATTACAAATTAGGCTATAGAATTTTGAGTCCGACGACAGCCATCGGTCAGTAAACATGTCATATGCACCTTTATGTATATGCATTGTCGTCTTGTCTTTTTATGTGTATTAGAAGATATATACAAAAGTCAATCAACTACACAGGTTAATGTCCTACTCGACAAAGAAGCATTTTTCTGTAGCAGAGTACTTCCATGTAATCCATACGTTTATAAAAGAAAGTTTACTACCGAAAATCACTTTGAAATGAAACTGAAACCAAAACTTTCACAACAAAAATCGCTAGCAAAATGGTTTCTACTGCCTTTCTGCAGTAAAAATATGCAGTTCAAGAGGTCAACGTCACTTGTGTTAAACACACACACCAAAACACCGCTTACCATAACTTTTGGGACTCAATCATTTAACTTAACATCAATACTTGCATATGTACATGTGTACGTAGTATGTTGTTATCTACTTTAATGGTTTCAGAAATAGAGGAACCTACTAACTTGGCACAACTCTCTAACTTCCGTGTAAGAGGTATAACTAAAACCAGCTATTGTCTTACTGTTTTGCCTTTTTAGTCTACTTTCCATCTACTCAAAATAAAATTGCATATCTACATGCACAAATTAGCATACTGATACATTCAAATATGTACTTACATATGTACTACCCACTTTGCTGAAATTGAGTTTGCCTCTAAGTTGGCCGTTTGTTCGGCTGACTTACACAGCAACTAAAACTAATGCAAGGGCGGGGTCGCAACCTAGTCCCGACACAAAGAATCAAATAAAATTAAGTGATACTTCGACTTTCTCTTGTAACGCTCACTTCTCGAAAAATAGCAGCAATTTTCTGGGAAAGATACTACCCAACAAGCATTTCTGTAAATTTTTTTTAATAATAATAATAATAATAATAATAATAATAATAATAATAATAAGAATAAGAATAATAATAATAATAATAAGAATAAGAATAATAATAATAATAATAATAATAATAATAATAATAATAATAATAATAATAATATCTAATAATAATAATAATTATAATAATAATAATAGATTGGCGCTTACACATATGTTGGTGTTTGGCCGAGCTTCTCCTCCGATTTCTGGCGTGCGTCTTGATGTTGTCACACAAAAGGGGGAGGGACCTACAGTTTAACGCCGACTCCGAACGGCGATTGTATTTTTGTGAGAAGCTTTTTCATGGCAGAAATACTCTCGGAGGTTTGCCATTGCCTGCCGAGGGGTGACCGCTGCTAAGAAAAAACCTTTTTTCTAAATTTTTTTTTCGGCGTTGCTCTGACCAGGGCTTGAACCAAGGCCTGCGGAGTGGAAGCGCGCACTGCTTACCACTACACCACAGCGGCCAGTGTTAAATAAGTGTCCAAAAAAACTTTTATTATTTTTTTAAATGCCATTCAAAAACACTTCATATGAAGGGGTTTGACATTCTGGTTTATTTAATAATTTTTAAGAATTTTCAATTAAAGTACAGTTCATTCCCTCACAAAATACATATAAACATAGGTTTAAAACTTTGTAGAAAACTAAAAAAAAAAAAAATTTGCATACAAATTTCAAATTTTTTCTCAGAAGTGTTAGAATTTTTTTGAGTATACAGGTTTTAAGTCCTTTCTATTTAAGTACAATAATGTACGCGTTTCAAGTAGTTACCGTTGATTTTTTAGGATTTTTCTTGTCGCATTTTCTTCAATATAACGAATAAAAACAATTTATTTTTATATGGAAGAAAAAAGCAACACCTTCGGCAAAAAAAAAATTCTAAAATATCAACGGTAATTTTTATCCATTTGAAACTTGCACATTACTAAAATTAAATGGGCTATAACTGCATGCTAAAAAAAATTCAGCACTTCTGAGAAAAAAGTTTGAAATTTGGATGAAAATTTTATAATTTTTTTTAGTTTTCTACAAAGTTTTAAACTTAGAATTATATGGGATTAGTGAGGGAATGAACTGTGTTTTAATTCAAAATTTTTAAAAATTAATAAACAAAAGTGGCAAACAATATCATTTTGAATTTGGTTCAAAATTATATGTCCGACACTGTATATAAATCATATATTTTTATAGTTCAACAAACTTAGACCACGTTTTTTATTGAAACGTTGAGTGTTCAGAAGTTCACTGGTTTGACAGTTTCCACTTATTCTCACCTTCTTTTTTGTTTTTTTTTTTCGTTCTTGACGTCATCACCCTCAGGAATGCGCAATCTTGTATGCTATCATTCTTGAGAGATTTCAAACAAGCGACGTAAACGAATACACATATCAGACACGGGCCACCTCAACTAACTTTAAATGGCAAAATCTATCACCTCGAATTCCTCTCTTGGATTCTATTTGGGACTAAAAGGGTAGTATGTAAAAAAAAATTTTGCTGAGTCCATCGAGCCGTTTTCGCGAAAAGTGACATAACATGCAGTTGTTTTTAATGCCTGTTGTTTGGGATTGGCAAGTTTCTCGAAAATACACGGGATGGAAAACTTGTATTACTAGATTCGGATTCAGTGGCTCAAAAATTGTAAATATATACATAATTTTTTTCACTTTTTGATATTTTTTTTATTTAATTTTTTCATGTGGCGCGGGCCCTAAAGCTAGTGCCTACGTAGCCTGTGCTGAAATCCGGCCCTGCTTATGTATGTATGCATGTATGAGTAAAGTTTCTGAGATCACGAAAAACGCTGGATGTTGTTTCATAGGTCTTGTCTTGCAAGGTTAGTAATCGTGATATTGATCGAATTAGGATGATTCAATATGCATAATACGTCTGAGAGTAAAGCTCAAGGGGAGGAACCTTTTTAATTGGTAGTCATGAGGTCTCAGAAAGGGAATCTCCGCGTGTTTTATTGCATAAAACCATTCAATTGGAGATGTTCTCCTCTTATTTGGCACTAAAACCGCAGTCGATCTGGGACCACCACAAAAAACCTCCAGACAGTCCTTTCTGCAATTCTTCCATCTTCTGCGGGCGCTCATTCTTTCGTTGTTTACCCATTACGTACTAAATGTTTAAGCTAATGCAATAGTATTATTTATATGCGTTTGCAAAAATCATGCTCTACGGACATGATTCGAGATTTGAAGAGCGAAATTTTTGTTTGTCGAGGAATTCGAGGGAAATTGCTGAACACTAGGTAGTTTACAACTTTCGGAACTGCGAGGAGGTACATTGTCTTATCCATCGTGCTTTTGCTAAACGTTTTGCCACTGCGATATGTAGCAAGTACTACTCTTTCCAAGATCAGATTGAAGAAGTCGCATGATGCCCAAATAGGCTATTAGGATAGTTATACCCCAAGTCATTTTCTCAAGTTTCTTTTTCATTTTGAACATTTTCGATCGATAAGTCACCGAAGATAACACATCACTGAAACCAGTGCATCTCCAAACAAGGGATGAGTAAATACACCCCGATTCTTAAGAAAAGTGGTGGTTCAAGGCCTACTTTTAATCTATAGTTTTTATGCGGCAAAAAATTTGCTTTCAAAACTGCGTCCCAGTAAGGGTAGTATTCATGGGTTTATATCAAAATGCAGCATTTAAAGAAGATTCCTAGCTATCACAGAGCCAAAATGGGCTAAGAGCCAAAAATTTAAGAATTTGCAGATGCAGGGCTTTGAAGGTGATCTGCTAGAATAAAATTGAAAGAAATGTAAATATTTTTGACAAAAAAAAACCTGAAATCGTACCACAACACAAAAACTAGAGGTGACTGACAGAAAATCCGCGAACGGCACGAAAATGGTGGTTTTCTCCAACGAAAAACTTTATTTTTGATGGCTCCATGGCACAGTGGTTCAGCCGGAGGTCAAAACTCAAAAATATGCACCTTGTCTAACCTGTGATTGATTGACAGCCAATCAGTCACTATTGGTGGTTCTTCATTGTAGTGTAGACTGTTTTGCGATGAAAAATTGTTTAGATTACTCGAATGCTCTCGAAAGCTGACAAAACACATTTTCATTGTGAATCGTGTTTTTAGTGACTCAATACTTCTAACTTTTTTTCATTCAAGAAACTCTGTAATGGAAATTCAAGACAAAGGTAAGTACTCCTATTTAAAACAATAATTACCAATATTTATAAAAAGTTGTATTATTTATATCGGCTCTAAGCCAAGTCTACTTTGCCCTTAATTAATTTCTGTTTTATTTTCTTTTGCATCAACTTTTAAAAACCTTCCCATTCAGCGCCAGACTTATTTGTTTCTTAAATGAAAGTCCATTTTCTGTAGATTAGAATAATACATATTTTAGCTGCTTGTTTTTGCACGTTTATTTAATACACGCCCGCTACGAGCCGAACCTTTAGCTAAATATATTATTTTTAAAAGCTTTTATTTAATTTCACCTATGCGTAATCAACTCTTGCAATCAATTTTCAACCAACTTCCCGATGAGCTAGAGACTTGAAAATTCGAACTTAGCTCAGAATCCGATGACAATGCAATATGAAAGATTAATTAATCCGCTAGGGGAGGCGCAAGTGTCGAGATATGTGAAAACCCGTATTTATGGTCCGATTTAGTCCATATTGATGACGTGTATTACTTAGACGGAAATAAATAACTCCACAAAAAATTAGCCGTAAATTTAACTTTTTAGTTTTTCTTACAACTAATAAAAGCTTATTTAAAAAAAATTAATTACTTTTTTATTAACAGGTAATTCATAGGTCTGTTTGTTTTCAAGGAATAAAGTGTTTGAGTTCTGGTGTTTCCTGAGTGGTACAGAAGTGGAAAAAGGAGAAAGTTTTGGGACATCTATTAGAGGTATTGCCAGATTTAGAGAATGTGAATACTGGTGATATTGATTCGTGCGCCAAAAGGATATGTGGAAGGCTTCCACGGTTTTGGAAAGAGGCTCATAGGATAAAAGAAAACGTGAAAAGCAAGCATTCGAACTGGTTGGATGTGACAGAAGTTGTATTTTTACCAAAACATGCTACCAAATTGGTATAGTCAAATATCGTAGAATTTGTATCTTTCGAAAATACGGTTGCATGGGAGTCAGCGTGGTTATTGTCCGATTGCAAAAAGTTGCAAAGAATTTTTGAGTAGAGCTAACAGTAATGAGTATACTAAGTACGTATTACTAAGTACGTAGTACGACATATTTCATCATAAGTGGGTTTTGACCACGCCCATTTTAAAAAATTTATTAAAAACTACATTTTTGCTTGAAATTCGCTTTATATATCAACTTTTAGTAATTTAGCTGCAGTAGTTACTTAAATATCGCAGTTTTATATTTTCCAAAAATACCGTTATATGAAAGGAGAGCGCAGTTTTGTTCCGATTTCACCGATTTTCATTACTAACCTTGCTGAGACAAAGAGTAACGAGTGTACCAAATTTCATTGCGAATTCTCACTTAGTTTCATACAAGCGGAACCACTGTGCACAGGAGCCTTACGAACGAAGAAGTCGTAATTTTTTGAGCGCATTCAGCCTTATCGCCAATTCCACGTGAATAATTCGTTCCCATAATTTAACACGCAAAACAAAAACAAATTGGGAAAAATTGTTTTTGTTTTGCTTTATAATTTTCGAGAATATTTGTTCATGTGGAGTTCGCGATAAGGCCGATTGTATTTGGCCTTGATTTTCTATTAAGTTTGCGGGTCAGACAGTCTATTGCCCTTGAATTATTTAATAGGCCTCTATAACAGTCTTCCGAATAGAGTTTTTCATCCATTGGCATTTAGGAGGTAGCACCCAATACTTCTTTTATTTAATACTATTAAATTAAAGTGAATAATATTCTTCAATCTAATCATTTCCTTGTGTTAATAGTCACTGTGCCTTTTCAAATGAATCAAGAAAACAGATTTTTCGTGGAGTTTAATAAAAAGCGGCATAGAAACGAGAGTAGCTAAGTTATATTCTCCCAAAAATAATGCGCATATTCAAGCGAATTGGAGTGTATGTTTCAAAATACATCAGATATTTCTGCATTACAAAGTATAGACATTAGAAGCAATCGTATGCAACGAAAATCCGCTCCTGAATTGAGCAACAAATTGTGTGCCACTCAGATGGTAACTTCGTTGGCAACTAACAGACAACTCATTAGGCTGGGCTTTGAAGTTTCCCATGCATATTAAATAAGGAAAGTAAATGTTTTCGTAGAATTGCTATAAAATCGTTAAAAATTTATATTTTTTGATCTAAAAATATTTTCCTTCAGAAGTATTCAAAAAATAAAACTATGTGGCTGATTTAACTTCAAAATTTCACTAAGTATGCTTTAATAGCCGATAACACAGCTAAACGGCCAAACACCTAAACTTAATTTTAGCCTCTAGATTACGATACCGTTTTCAGAAAATCCGTATCACGTCAAAATTTTGAGATATTATTGATGGATAAATGAAAGAGTGGTGAATAGGCAAATGAAAATGCGCAATGATTTTTTGTATGAAATATGAGCAGGAAAGACGACATACATATTTACATGGCATACTCGTAGTACATGGCGTATGAGTAACATTTTACCAGCCCACTAATCGTTAAAAAAATCTTTGCGCATTTTCATTTGCCTATTCACCATTCTTTTATTTATTCATCGACTTTCTTCGTTAGTAGCTTAATTTGTTCGTAAGAGAACAGGCTTTATCACAAATGAAGAAATTTAAAAAAATCCATTGTTTTTCAATTTCTCCCTGTTAAAATCCGAATTTATTTTTTCATAACATTTCTCCACTAAATAGCTAAAAATTTTGACGTGATACGGATTTTCTGAAAACGGCATCGTTATCTAGAGCCCTATGTTAAGTTTACGTGTTTGGCCGTTTAGCTGTGTTATTTCAAAACTTTACAATTTATCTACAGTGTAATTGTATCCCTCATATACAAAAATTAGTTATTTTAACCACATTACGGGCGAGCCGCCCAACGGATTTGTTTAATTTTTTTGCATTCTACTCGATGTTTTCTGTAGGTTTGTGGTAAAAAAAATTTGAATAAGGTTGCCAGCTATTAAAAATTTAAAATTATTTAAATGCTCAATATATATTTCTACACCAAAACTAGAACGTTTGAAAAAAAAAATTTCGGTACGGGCTTGCCACCTATCTAAAAAAATACAACAAAGGTTATTAAAAAATGTAAGCTTATTTAATACCACAGTATGGGTATCAAACGAAAGGTGTACGCATAACCTTTGTACTAACATGTTTTTAATTAATGTTGCCACATATCTATAAACTAAGATAAGGAATTATATAAGTGGAGTAAAATGATGCAATTTGGATGTTTCTAAACGAAAGTTTGTAAAAATACTGCAATCCACACCTATTCTTGGATAGGGTTACAACTTATCTAGAATAAAAAATTAGTTAATTGGGATACGAGCTCTTTAAATTTTCGTTTCTACTGTCCGGTTCGAATTAGCTTGGAATTTTGGCAAACATCGAAATACTTAGTCAAAAAAACAAATATCCAAAAATTTGATTTTATTAAAATTTAATTCAAACAAAATGTGTGGAACGCTTATATACATGGCATTTCCATTACAACATACAGATTTAATCTTATTAAGGAATAGGAACGGATATAAACTTTCGTAATCACCTTTCCTAACATACAAATATGTATTGTGATTATTTTACATGGCGGCCGCTTTGGTATAGTGGTTATAAGTGCACACCACCACTCCGTGGGGCCTGGCCTCAAGCCCTGGTCCGAGCAACATGGCAAAAAAATTATAGAAAAGGGTTTTTTTCTTAACAGCGGTCGCCCCTCGGCAGGCAATGGCAAACCTCCGAGTGTATTTCTGCCATAGGTTGATTTTAATTTTTTAGATAGGTGCCAACTCTATCCAAAAGCTATATTTTAATGCCTTTTGTTTGATCGTCGTATTTATTTTACTTAAGCGCATGTAGCTTAATTTACTATTTTTTTATTATAGATAAAGGGCAACCCTATCCAAAAATATGTGTGTATTTATGTATTTCCATATTGCGCTATTAAACAAGCTTAAATTTTTTTATACAAGCTTATATTTTTTAGAAAGGCGGCAACCCCGTTCCAAAATATTTTTGTAGCTTTTCAAACACTTTCAGTTTTGATATAGAATTTTAAATATTTATTTAACTTTAAATCATTTTAAAATTTCAAACCTACAGAAAACATGGAGTAGAGTAGAAAAAAGAAATTAAGCAAATCCGTTGAGCTGTCCGTGCATGACATGGTTATTAACACTTAAAATAACTAATTTCTGTATATAAGAGATAAGATTATCGGCTATTGAAATACGTGTATACTTAATAAAAATTGAAGCAACATAGGGTTATTTTTTGAAGATTTCTGTGGGGAAATATTTTCATTCGATCAAAAAACATTAATTTTTAACGATTTTATAGCAATTCTACGAAAAAATGATTTTCACCTATGTAAAATACATGGCAAACTTCAAAGCCCCAGCGGCACGGTTATATATTAACCGATTTAAAAATTAAAAAAAAACGGGTCTTCTTATTTTTGATATTCTTCAGTTCAAAAAAGTTGGTTTTCCTATATATTTTTGGACCACCCTAATGTGCATGCATATGTACATACATACGTATATGCATCCCTGCCGTTCATAATTCAAGACACATTTGTTTGTATGCATGCAAGTGTAAAATTATTTCCGTTGACCATTTTAAAGTTCGCCATCATAAAATCATAAACACATCTATTTGCATGCGTAAGCCACTACTTTAACAATAGCCATCAGAAGTCGTAACTCATTTTAAACTATTGCCTTTACAATGACGGCGAAAGAATAGTGACTGATTCTAATTGACCGCGTGCTCTTGGTGGCGTAACAATGGAATATGGGATTCTAGAGACGCGAATAAGTCGCAGAAAAGTAGGATGAGTACCTCATTCTCCACTAACGAAGGCGCACTTAAACTAGTATAAAAACAGCTCTTTAAGATACCAGTTAGAACTAGGAGAAGAAAGAAAAAGATTTTTAATAATTTTTTTTCGCTAACATTTCGAGCACACCTGCATGCTAAATGGGAATTAAAAGCGAAAAAAATTATTAAAAATCAACACGAACTCTTAGCACTTTATTGCACTAAAATGTAATGGTCTATAAAACTGCGTATCCAAAAATTTTCTGAAAACTCAAAATTTTTTTATTTTTATTTTGGTGAACATTTTTTTTTTAAACATTTCAAATTTTTTTTGTGAAATTTTTTTTTCGTTTTGGAGTACCCTACAGTAGTTTTAAACTAGTTTTTATTGTGTACCATTTGTTAACTGGAACAGGAGAATCGATCTTCTTCGAAATTGCCACTTTTTCCGCATTTTGCACTAACAAATTTAACGTAAACAAATAAAAAATCAAAAATCGGTCTCAACTAGTCTCTTGCAAATTTAGAAAAAAAAATGTATCAAATTGGTTGAGAAATGAGGGCTCCAGTGAATTATGAACATTAAATTCCATTTATTGACCACTGTACGTCTTGAGCATTCACACACTAGTCTTTTCAGACCGTCTGTAACCGCGGTTATTCAAGCTTTACTAACACAACTTTCAGGTACACATACTTAACAACCGGTTTCAGAAAAGACCAGTGTGGGCAGGCCCTTGGAGTACGACAATGGCAAGATAGATGGACTTTTTTACCTCCGGCTCTGACGCATTTGAAAACAATAAGTTCTGTATGAAAATTACCTAAAAGGATCAACGCTTTGCAGAATTCGTTTCCTTTCGAAATACACTATACTTTAAGTGCGGCTAGACGTCCCAATTTAAGCGCATTTTGCGAAAGTCCACTTTCCCGTGTAAACACCGAAAAAGTCCTTTTGCATATTTGCAGAAATCACTTTTTGGGGTAAGAATTGCAAGATTTAACTGCAACTGAAAGAACGCAAATCGCTTTCGAGAAATAATTTCAACATGCTCATGCTGCACTAACAACTCTAATTTCTGATGAAAGTGCGGACAAAGCAATCTACTGTCGCGGTTTTTGACGAATATATATGTATATAAAATTATAAAAATGTTGAATGAAAAATCAAAAATACTTGTAACTAACACATTCTCCTGACATCAAGTATTTAAATATTAATGAATTCGACATTTTGTGGCCATTTTGTGCGCATTTTGGCATTTTTAGTAAATATTTTTGGTCATTAATTTTGTTGTTAGCATAAAAATGTCCGTTAAATCAGTTGAAAGTGGAATTTTCTGCATTCACTGTGAAAGTTCGATTTTCGGAAATTAAAACTGCTTTCGAAAGGCACTTTACATGCAATCATTTTGCACTTGCCACGTCTAACAGCTACTTTACTGTAATGTACTTTCATTTTCAATTTTTTTAATAAACTTCCCTTTCTGTGGTAGGCCACTGGCAAATATTAGAGTTCGGAAACGCAACAGTATGCCATAACGAAATGACTCGCTTCAAGGTCAGTTGCAGACATAAAAATCTATTTGCAATCACATTTACATTTCCAGCGCTATTATGAGTAATTAGCGCATAGTCGTCGCGAGCTTGGAAAAATAAAAGTCGTTATAAAATCGTACTTAACTATCCAATGGCGAACACAAGAAAAATATAATAAAACAAAACAAAAAGGAAAGCTCCAGGTGGAAAACACCCACGAACAGCTAGTTAATAAGCATACAAACTATGCGTGTTGTGCACATATTTAGTTAAATACATATGTACATTAAGTTGGGTCGGAGACTTTTACGGTGGATGAGAAAGAGCCTATAATATAACTGACCTTTATTTGAAATCAAATTACGGTTTGTTGCATTGAATTCCATGGTGAAAAATTCTTCTGTGGTGTTACCGGATCAGCTGAGAATCGCGCCTCGGAGATCCTTAATGTCAAAATTGCTGTAATTCATACTGTCATTATGCGTATAATTTGCTTGTTTATTTTTTATACTCCTGCTACCACCTTATATGAATTTGCCTTGAGTAGATCGTTACAATAAAGAAATGTGCCTAATAGATCAATTGAATGCATTTGGTATCGATGTACATTGAGGTGGTCCAAAAAAACATGCGGGTGCGTAAACGTTATAGTGTTAAGCTCTCACAGCTTGGATTTTTCTAAATGGAATAAAAAAGTACCCGTATTTAAAAAAAAAAATATTTAGAACTGTCTCAAAGTCCATGAAGCAAACTCTGTTTATCTTCAGAAGACTTCAAAGGGTCCCTTAAAAACCCCAAACAACGCAATGGGGAACCAATAAAAAACTTAATAATTTGGTGTTCAGTAGCTAGTTTCTGTAACTCTGCTCCATTGATTATTTCTCTACTGGTAGAGAGTGTACGTCATTCTCTACTACTCACTAGCTTTAGAGAACAAGGCGGCGAATGCATAATATGAATTCGCCTTGGTAGAGAATTTCTCCATTGAGTTACAAAAACGAGCTACTGGAAATTTTTTGTTGGAAATTAATTTCCTGAGAGTTTGTCATTTAAATTTTTTCTGTAGCTCTTATTATTTATGAAATAGGGGCAAAAATGCGAAAATTTCTTGAAAAAAAAATGGGTTTAGTGACCCGTACTACCTCGCTGGTGGGAGTTAGGGTTACGCCGCAATGGACAGTTTTGTAGAGCATTCAGTTCTGAAGAAACCCTATCATCGACCAAGATTTCACCATAAAATGCCTCTGAAGTGTAGAATTTTGAAGGGGAAATCTTTGCAAGCCTTGGTCGAGTACTTAATATTAATATTAAGGACTCAAATTATCAGGGAATTTTCTTTTAGGTATTCCCCACAAAATTTCGAGGTAAGAGTGAAAAAAAAATTACGCGAAAAAACACGCGTGTAGCACCGTACACGTGATAGAAGTAAAACTTCTTAAAAATTCGAAAAAGTTAATAAGTGAGAATTTTAAAAAAAATTTATAATACAAAAATTTGCATAAATATTGTTATGCTGACCTGGACCACGGCAAACGTAAAAAATTCAAATATGCGTTGAACACAATCTCTTCGTGGTTCATCGGCTATTTCATTCGGTTGCCGAATGTGAACATTAGTAAAAGGAATTTGAAAAAAAACTTTTTAAATAATGAATTTTAATAAATACTGAAATACTGGGTTTATGCAGAATTTTATTATGTTCTGTTCATGGTCCAAAAGGAGTAGTTGTGTAGGTGGTCCTATGTTATGCAGCTTTGGACCAGAGGTGGTCAGATCCAATGACATCGCAATGTTAATGTAACCATTTTTTCTTCTTATATTTGGACCATTTTGGTTACTAGTGTTGGTTACAAGGAAGCGTAACCCTGTACTAGTATTTAATCTAGTCCCACTTTTTGCAGGAAGCTGTTCCATTAGCTACAGTGATGGAAAAGTTGGTGCAATCGTACCTTTCTTTAATTTGAAAGTATATTCGGTACAAGCACACCATTTTTGGTACATTTGGAACGTAGCAAAATATCCTTTCAAGAAATCTTTTCTTATTTTTATTGAAATTTCAGCGCATTTTCTGGTGTGGGTAACTTGTCCAATAGCCTCTCTTTGTGAACGAGCATATAACTGATACAAAAGGGTTGTAAAAGTAACGTAACTGTAGTTGATTGCGCCAGATAGACAGAGAATATTTCTTTTTAAAACTTCAGATCGAAGAACTCGGATTGATTCTCCTTTTCCAAAACAGTTTTGTCTCGCACTGCTCGAAAATATTCTGCCTTTTTGTAGCCAAATTTGCTTGATGTGAGTCTAAAACTTGATATGCTATCGAAGGTAGAGGTTATCCTCGTGATTTTTTCAACTATATACATATGAATATACATATTTATTTTTTAGGAGCATTTAAGGTAAAATGTTTCCGCGAATTGGGTACAATTTGAAAATTTAATGTTCCATCCCTGGTGGTTATTTATTCACTGCACAAACCTCGCTGATTGTTATTTATTCAATTACCCAGCACTAATATTTAGAAAGGATCATAGAAAAAAACTCAAGTGCGTGTAGTCCCTACGCGCGGAAGAAGTGAAACTTAATAGAGGAAATTCCAGAAAGAAAGAAATGTGCGATATACATAAACATGTACATACATATTTTCTAATATACAAAATACATATTTATCTTTATCTTTATCTTTATCTTTATCTTTATCTTTATCTTTATATTTATCTTCATCTTTACCTTTATCTTTGTCTTTATCGTTATCGTTATCTTTATCTTTATCTTTATCTTTATCTTTAGCTTTTTCTTGATCTTGATCTTGATTTTGATCTTTATTTTTATCTTTATATTTATCTTTATCTTTATCTTCATCTTCATCTTTTCTTTATCTTTGTTATACCCGAGCGCACTTGTGCACAAGGGTATATTAAGTTTGTTCACATAACGGTTGTTTGTAACAGCCTAAAGGAATCGAGACCGGTATAGACATATATATATCAAAATGCTCAGAATGAAAAGAGAAATCAATTAAGCCATGTCTGTCTGTCTGTCTGTCTGTCCGTCCGTCCGTCCGTCCGTCCATGTACACGATAACTCGAGTAAAAATTGAGATATCTTAATGAAATTTGGTATGTAGGTTGCCCTTTACACAAGGTAGGTTGGTATTGAAAATGGGCGAAATCGGACAATAACCACGCCTACCTCCCATATAACGGTATTTTCGAAAAAATGAAAAAACTACGATATTTCAGTAACTACTGAAGCTAATTGACTCAAATTTGATATTTGCAATGATATATTAACGAGAAATAAGAATTTTATACACTTTTGAAAAAGGGGCGTTGCCACGCCCACTTATGGATTTATATGTATATCTCGGTAACCGCTTTACCAATTTCTAGCAAACTTGGCACAAGGGTTTATATTGGCCCAACATAGATAACTGATGAAAATTTTTGAAATCGGACAATAACCACGCCCACCTCCCATATAACGGTAATTTTCAGAAATACAA